>CM035841.1:367131460-367338960 GCA_020510985.1 Pholidichthys leucotaenia | reverse complement strand
TTACTTTTATAATAAGTTTTGGTAAAATCTACCATCTTCTTTCACATGTAAACACAATAAAAGGCATAAATATCAAATGATGAAATATATATCTCTTATTTATGGATCTTTTTACATGGGTCAGTTCCAAGGTTGTCATAGCCAGGAGCGGCACTGGGGTTAAGCTCCCAGTGCTCATAAAATGCTCCTTATGGCGTGCGTCTCGAAAAGCCTCTGACAACTAAGTCCAACTCCTAGCCTGCCCGTGTGGTTTAGTCTCTAAGCCCGGCGGAACTGCTTTTACTAATAGGAGAAGGGGCGAGGGCGGATCTCTGGCGCCTTAAAACCAGATGCTTCAGGTAGATGGTGGCTCATCAACCTGGAAAGGTAGCCCATCTAGGGGAAGGTAAACCCTGATTTCAAACCTTCGCTGCCTTGCGGCACACCCGGTCACGGGAAAGGCTTCGGGAGTCAACCCTGAGGAAAAATCCGGAGTCGGAGCCCCTAAGGCAGTTCTCTGTTGTGCTCAACATCGTTCTGGCAGCTCCTGCGACGGCGCTGGTGCCAAACTGTAGCAGCCCTGCTGTTCCTTTGGATTCATCAGTGACGTGGAGAGGGGGGACATGCTGCATGGGCAACATCTTGTCCTCCATATCTTTCTGCCCAGGCTTGAATCCTACCAACGCCCAACGCTGGAAGGTAGAACACCGGATCACTGGAGAGGACACTCCAGCTTCGCCTTTGGCATAGACAAAACACGGGGAATGACAGTTACCGGTTATAAGCCACCGCTCAATTGGCGTAGAGCGCGGCGCCAGGGGTTGTTCCCGACGGTGGGAGGGATCATCGGATCTCACTGGACAGCTACCGCCCGCCTCAAGCTGGGCAGCCCCCAGCCAATAAGGTGTTGTCCCGCCACAGCTTGCTTTTCTCATTGGGTGCATGGGGATGAGGAGAAGTCCGAACAGCAGGCTGAGAACCTTTGCACCAGGCAAAACAAAAAAACAAAAGAGACCAACTCTAAAACTGGGAACTTGGAACGTCCGCACTATGATGACAGGACTCGCTGCTAACCTCAAGGACATCGACACCAGGAAGACTGCCATCATCAATAATGAGCTGAAGAGACTGGGAGTGGATATTGCCACTCTCCAGGAAACACGGTTGGCTGACGCAGGCACACTGAGAGAGAAGGACTACATGTTCTACTGGCAGGGAAAGGGCAGTGACGAACACAGGGAACACGGAGTGGGCTTCGCAGTGAAGAACACCTTGCTGAAGATGGTGGAACTGGGCAGCAATGGCTCTGCACGACTCCTCACCCTCCGCCTCAACACCACTCAAGGCCCAGTCACCCTCGTCAGTGTGTATGCCCCAACACTGACAGCCACACCAGAGGCAAAAGACGAGTTCTACGAGAATCTCGCAACAACTGTCAGGATCATCCCCAACTCTGAACAACTCATTCTCCTTGGAGACTTCAATGCCAGAGTGGGTGCTGACCACGACTCCTGGCCCTCCTGTCTTGGACCATTTGGCGTGGGCAGAATGAACGACAACGGACAGCGGCTGCTTGAGTTCTGCACATATCACGATCTGTGCATCACAAACTCGTTCTTCAAGACCAAGCCCCAACACAAGGTTTCCTGGCGACATCCGCGCTCAAAGCACTGGCACCAGCTGGACTTGATCCTGACCAGGCGCACCTCACTGAAGAACGTGCTAATCACCTGTTCATTCCAGAGTGCAGATTGCAACACAGACCATTCATTGGTGTGCTGCAAGGTCAAGCTGCAGCTGAAGAAATTCCATCGTGCTAGACAGCCTGGAAAGGCATGGATTGACACCAGCAAGATGGCCCAACCAGAACTTGTTGAGCAGTTTGCCTCCACCTTTGAGAAGGAACTTGGTGTACCACAAGAAGGAGAATCTGCAAAGCAGAAGTGGGAAGAGCTACGAAACACCACCCACCGCACAGCCTTAGCTACCTTTGGGAGGAAGACCTCGAAGTCACAGGACTGGTTTGATGCCAAGTTGACCGAGATGACCCCCGTCATTGAAGCCAAGCACTCAGCACTTGCTGAGTACAAGAAGTACCCAAACGAGAAGAATTTCCAGATTCTCAGGGCTGCGAGAAGCAGAGTTCAGCAGACTGCTCGGCGCTGTGCCAACGAGTACTGGACTCAGCTCAGCCAAGACATTCAAACCGCTGCCATAACAGGGAACATCCGTGGTATGTACGATGGCATCAAGAAAGCACTTGGTCCGGCTCAGAGCAAGACGGCCCCCCTCAAATCCTCCACTGGGGAGATGATCACAGAAAAGAACAAGCAGATGGAGAGATGGGTGGAACACTACTCCGACCTCTACTCCAGACAGAACACCGTGACACCGTAAGCCCTTGATGTCATCGACTGCCTGCCATCCATGGACGAACTTGACGCCGAGCCAACCATCGACGAACTCGGCAAGGCCATTGATAGCTTGGCCGCTGACAAAGCACCCGGCAACGACGGCATACCCCCTGACCTGATCAAGCACTGCAAGACCGCCCTACTGCTGCCATTGCATGACGTCCTCTGCCAGTGCTGGATGGAAAGTGCCGTACCACAGGATATGAGGGATGCCAAGATCATCACCCTCTACAAAAACAAAGGGGAGAGAAGCGACTGCAACAACTACAGGGGCATCTCCCTCCTCAGCGTTGTTGGCAAAGTCTACACACGAGTTGTTCTCGTTTGTCTACAGAAGCTTGCCGAACGTGTCTACCCCGAGTCTCAGTGTGGCTTCCACACTGAGCGATCGACAGTAGGCATGATATTCTCCATCCGCCAACTCCAGGAGAAGTGCAGAGAACAGAACATGCCCCTGTACGTCGCCTTCATCGATCTCACCAAAGCATTTGATCTGGTCAGCAGAGAGGGCCTTTTCAAGATCCTGCCAAAGATAGGATGCCCACCAAAGTTGCAAAGCCTCATCGAATCGTTTCACACCAACATGCAGGGGATAGTGCAGCACGACGGCAACATCTCAGAGCCATTCAACATACGCAGCAGAGTGAAATAGGGCTGTGTACTTGCGCCAGCCCTCTTTGGGATTTTCTTTGCTATGCTCCTGAGGCATGCCTTCAGCACAGCAACAGAGGGAATCTACCTGCACACAAGATCTGACGGCAGGCTTTTCAACCTCGTCCGCCTGAAAGCCAGAACCAAAGTACGCGAGGCTCTAATCAGAGACATGCTGTTCGCAGACGACGCTGCAGTCGCAACCCACACACAGCAGGAGCTTCAGACCCTGATGGACCGCTTCTCCCAGGCATGCAAGGACTTCGGGCTTACCATCAGCCTGAAGAAGACTAACGTCTTGGCGCAAGGCACGGAAGCACCACCAACCATCACCATCGACGACTACGAGCTGGAGGTCGTGAATCAGTTCACGTACCTGGGGTCCACGATCAGCAACAACCTCTCCCTTGATACAGAGATCGACAAGAGGATTGGAAAATCAGCCTCCACACTCGCTCGCCTCACCACACGAGTGTGGGAGAATCCCAAACTCTCTGTCAAGACGAAGATGGCAGTGTACAACGCCTGTGTCATCAGCACACTGCTCTATGGGAGTGAGACGTGGACAACATACGCCCGGCAGGAAAAGAGACTGAACTCCTTCCACTTGCGCTGCATTCGCCACATCCTGGACATATCCTGGCAGGACAAAGTGCCCAACACAGAAGTTCTGTCCCGCGCCGGCCTTCCCTCCATGTTCACTCTACTCAGGCAGCGCAGGCTCCGCTGGCTAGGCCACGTTCACCGTATGGAGGATGGCAGAATCCCCAAAGACGTCCTCTACGGAGAACTGGTGACTGGCAGGAGAGACGTTGGCTGCCCACAGCTGCGCTTTAGAGACGTCTGCAAGAGAGACATGAAGGCCCTGGAGATCAACACAGAGCGCTGGGAGGACCTTGCAACGGACCGCTCCAAATGGAGAGGCACCCTGACCAGACAGCTCAAGGCGGGTGAAGAGAGACTGACTGCTGCAGCAGATGAAAAAAGGACCCGCACGGAGACCACCCACAAGTGCGACCTGTGTGACAGGGACTGCCATTCGCGCATCGGCCTGTTCAGCCACAGGCGGTGCTGTTCCAGCAGAATAGACGTTTAGGATTCACTTCCATGGTCATCATAGACCGACGGAGGCCGACGATTTATGGGTCACAGTAAGCAGATGTAAACTCCTATACTGTATAAGATGTTGGGCCATTAAAAATAAAACCTGACTCAACAGTACAATACTGTACAACTGTACAATAACAATAAAGCCTAGTCTATTCTAAAATGTTAAAGTAACACTCATCATCATCATAGCAATCTGTCGGGGGTGACAATGACTGTTTCATCTAGGTTTGATCAGATTCCTCCACACAGCTCTGTCCTTCGCCTTCCGGTGCCGGGAACTCCTGACCTTGTTAACCCGGGCGATGTCCGAGCCAGTATGAGTTGCTTTCTGACTGACCATTTCATGAAACTGCTTGCAAAGTAAACTGCTTGCTCGATTCCGAGTTTTTGTTTTTTTGTTTTTTTTCCCTTCCTCTCTCTTTTGATCACTTTTTTTTTTTCACCCCACTTATATCACGGACACACAGATTGTCCCAAATGTCTCCTGAGCCGGTGGACGGAGCCACTGTTGATAGCAGGATTCGATACAACAGGGAAGAGCTGCTAGCATTTAACCGCCACCCGGTCCCACTGGAAAAACTCGACATACCGAGAGAACTGAGGCGAAAACGCCGCGGCTGCCGGGCTGGAGTAAGGCGGAGGACAAAAAATATAAGGTACAGACCCTCCCTTCCATCTGTTGTCATGGGAAATGTACGGTCGATACTGGGAAAGTTAGATGAGCTAGCGGCTATCTCCCGTTATGATAGCACTTACCGGGAGTGCTCTCTCCTTTTGTTTACTGAGACGTGGCTAACTGAACTAGCAGCAGATGCTAACATTGAGCTGGAGGATTTTCACATGATACGAGCTGACCGAACACCAGAGAGTGGCAAAACTAGGGGCGGTGGAGTGATAATGTATGTTAACAACAACTGGTGTAGACCGGGACATATCACTGTTAAACAACGACACTGCAGCAAAGACATTGAGTTGCTAGCTGTTAGCATGAGGCCTACATATCTCCCGAGAGAACACTCACACGTGATCTGCATTGTTGTTTATGCAAATCCGACGGTGAACGCTGGGACAGCGCGTGACGTCATCCATTCAGTAACCAGCAGGCTGCAGACAGAACACCCAGATGCTCTTCTCCTTATCTCAGGCGATTTCAACCACATTTCACTGTCTCCCATTCTGCCCACTTTCACCCAGTATGTCACATGCCACACTAGAGACAATAAAACACTGGATTTGTTCTACGCAAACACTAAGGAGGCGTACACCTCATCACAACTCCCCCCACTTGGGAGATCGGATCACAACTTGGTTCATCTCCGACCGGTGTACAAACCCCTAGTGCACAGACAACCTCCGGCCATGCACACTGTGGAGTTATGGTCTGAGGAGACAATGGACACTCTAAAGGACTGTTTTGAAGCCACTGCCTGGAAGCAGCTCTGCGATCCACATGGTGAGGACATCGATGGCCTCATTCACACCTTCACGGGCTACCTCAGCTTCTGTGTGGACAAATCCGTTCCCACCAAGACCATACGGCGTCACTCAAACAACAAACCCTGGATCAACCCTGAGATAAAAACACTTCTGAGAGAGAAGAAGAGGATCTTCAGGTCGGGGAACAGGGAGATGCTGAAGTCCGTACAGAGGGAGCTGAGGGGAAAGATCAGAGAAGGCAAGGACAGCTTCAGGAAGAAGATGGAGGACAAGCTGCAACAGAGCGACATCAGCGGGGTCTGGAGAAACCTCAAAACCATCTCGGGGCTCCAGAATACCTCCCCCCAGGCCACGGGGGGCAGGGAGTGGGCGAACAACCTGAATCTGTTTTTCAATAGATTTGACCAACCACCCTCCCCCCTGTCTGCACAACAACCACTGCTGCCTCTAAGAAATCAAGTCCTGCTACCCACTCCACACTCCACCGACACCCCCCCCACTCCCAACACACAGCCCCCCATCCTGACCCTGACCAAGACCCAGGTGAGGACGGAGCTGAGGAAGATCAAGGCGAGGAAGGCGTCGGGACCGGACGGCATCAGCGCAAAGCTCCTCAAGTCCTGTGCAGACCAGCTGTGTGGGATTGTGACGTATATCTTCAACATGAGCCTGAAACTGGGGAGGGTACCACAGCTGTGGAAAACATCTTGTGTGGTACCTGTACCAAAAACTTCCCACCCCAAAGACCTGAACAGCTTCAGACCGGTGGCCTTGACGTTCCACTTGATGAAGACCCTGGAGAGACTGCTCCTTGCTCACCTCCGCCCCCTGGTGGAACCAGCGATGGATCCACTCCAGTTCGCCTACCAGCATGGCATTGGGGTGGAGGATGCGGTGATCTTCCTCCTTCACCGTTCTCTGTCCCACCTGGAGAAGCCCGGGAATATGGTGAGGATCATGTTCTTTGACTTCTCCAGTGCTTTCAACGCCATCCAACCGATGATCCTGAAGGACAAGCTGCTGCGCGCAGGGGTGGACCAGCACCTGTCATCATGGATCCTGGACTACCTCACGAACCGGCCTCAGTTTGTGAGAACCCGGGACTGTGTTTCCGACACGATCATCAGTAGCACGGGGGCCCCCCAGGGAACGGTGCTGGCTCCCTTCCTGTTCACTCTTTATACTGCGGACTTCTCACACAACACAACACATTGCCATCTACAGAAGTTCTCTGATGACTCTGCGATCGTTGGTCTCATCTCCAGCGGAGATGAAGCTGAGTACAGAGGGCTTATCCAGGACTTTGTGGACTGGTGCCATCGGAACTGCCTCCAGATCAACGCGAGGAAAACTAAGGAGCTGGTGGTGGACTGCCGCAGGCATGGGCAGCCCCTCACAGCACCAGTAAATATACAGGGAACAGACATCGAGATGGTGACATCCTACAAGTACCTGGGTATTCATCTGAACAATAAACTAGACTGGTCACACAATACTGACGCACTCTACAAGAAGGGACAGCGCAGGCTGTTCCTGCTGAGGAGACTCAGGTCTTTTGGTGTACAAGGGGCGCTGCTGAAGTCATTCTATGACACGGTGGTGGCATCAGCCATCACTTTTGGAGTGGTCTGCTGGGGCAGTGGCATTACTGCAGCCGATAGGAAGAGACTGAACAAACTGATTAAGAAAGCTAGCTCTGTCCTGGGGCAACGCCTTGATCCGATGGAGGAGATAGGAGAGAGAAGGACGGTGGCTAAACTGTCATCTCTGCTGGAGTCCGAGTTCCACCCTATGCAGGACATACTGGATGCACTGAGGAGCTCATTTAGCAGCAGACTACATCATCCCAGGTGCACAACCGAGAGGTTTCGTAGGTCCTTCCTACCAACGGCTGTCAGACTGTACAACCTAAGCAGGGCTGCTCGCAGAGATAGCAAAAAGACGTAACAAACTAATAGTTTTTTTTGAATGCAAAAGATGCAATAGACTTACACAATGGTCCTCTCCGGCACACAACTAGGAACATACCGGTCGCTATGGAGGGTGAGAATATGTATGGGCACATAATCATACCATGTAGGATAACTAAATAGACGGTTATGCTGTTTCATCCCACCTAGCAACAATGCTCTGCACTGTGTGTGTTTATATATTTACATATTTATTCCATCTAGCTACAATGCTCTGCACTGGGTGTGTTTACATTTATATATCTATATATTTATTCCATCTAGCTACAATGCTCAGCACTGGGTGTGTTTATATTTATATATCTATATATTTATTCCATCTAGCTACAATGCTCCGCACTGTGTTTTTATATATCTACATATTATTCCATCTAGCTACATTGCTCCGCACTGTGTGTGTTTATATACTTGCATATTTATTCCACCTAGCTGCAATGCTCCGTACTGTGGGTGTTTATATATTTACATATTTATTCCATCTAGCTACAATGCTCTGCACTGTGTTCATATATTCATATATTTATTCCATCCAGCTACAATGCTCTGCACTGTGTGTCTGTGTGTGTGTGTGTGTGTATATATATATTTTATAGTAATATGTACATATGTATATTAGCTGCTCTTGCTTGCTTGTTTTTTTTTTTTGTTTTTTTTTTTGTTTTTTTCTTGCCTTCTGATTGTTGCTCTGAGTGTTGCTATCCCTGTGCTGTTGCAATCCTGGAATTTCCCCGTTGTGGGACTAATAAAGGCTTATCTTATCTTATCTTATCTTATCTTATCTTAAAGTATTTGAGTACCACTAGCTTTTTGCTGGACTAGCGGCACATTCTTGGCAGATAGAGGTATTATCAATGGCAAGGACAGGCCAAGACAAACTGACTCCAGTATCTGTTGCAATGATTGACCAGATAATAGGTTTGTTTATCTCTGCTCTTTGTGTAGTGCATGTCACGATGCACCGACTGGCAAAAGTCCACCACAGACCTTGCAACAGATGTGCTTATTTGCCAGGATGCCCAGTCTCACCCTGTGTAACTGGGAGTGGTCCACCACAGACCTGTGACACTACTATCTCACAAAACCAAGATTTAACTTGTGACAAAAGAAATATTTCTGTGTAATAACGTATACTACGTTAAAACGGCAGAGTCCATTTATACGGTGCAAAGAATCTGAATTGCAAAGCAACCTTGCAACAGGTGTGAGACATTCTGAGATGGACCAACAGAATTTTGACAATTATTACTCCCATAATTGTCAAGGTTATAGTGCTTAGTAAAGTTTTTATTTGCATACAGATGTGCACTGAACATCATGGTCAATTTGGAGGCTAAAGTTTGTGTTGCTGTGGGACAGAAACATCCTGAGCAGCTCCATGGTTTGATATTAAGGTCAATCTGGGCTTATTATAAAGGAGCATCTAAAATAAACCTGATCAAATGCAAAATTTGTCATCTGCACTCCGCAGATCTCCACCTATAAATCTGTCAGCATCCCACCTCTTGAGAAAAGCTTCCCAGGAAGTGAGATGGACTGAATGAAGGAGTCTTTTCTTTTTCATATCTCATCTGCGTAATGAATAAAAAATAAATGTGGTAGCAGCTTTACATTTTCACTCAATGCTGTCACTTTTACTGTTCATTAGTCAGCAAGCTTCTTGAGAAAAAGATTTTCCAACACTGGACCCCCTCAACACTCCCACAGGAAATGCAGCTGCCTGCTGTGATCACAATAATGTGTGGTGGAGGGGAGGGTTTGTGTAAGCAGGAAATATATACAGGTTGTACAAGTATGACCCCATTTACTGGAATTCAAAAACGATAAAGATCCTCACCATTCCTTACTGATTAATGTCACTGTGGGAGGGTCATCTGTGGAAGAATGTGTTGAAGGTAATTAGATTGTACTTGCTTGTAAGCAGAGCATACCAAAGTGTTAGCTCTAATTATCTTTTAATTGGATTGGATTAAGTAAATTAAGTGAGGCAATTACTGACTAAATTAGATATAAGAAATATGGGATTAAATTATGCAAACACACACACATAAAAAAAATGATTTCATTGACAGTGTGATAGTTCCTCAAACTTAAATTCACAGGGGAAAAATAAATAACTAAAAAACAGTCTATAGACTATGGTGAGAAGATGTTATTGTCTCACTGAAACTGGCAAACACTAAAATAAAATTTAATCTAATCAAATGCTTATTACTCATAAAATAATAGGTGGCAAAATATCAATATCTTTTAAGAGCAGTCATTCATAAATTTCAACTTGAATCATTCAACCTATGTATTTACCATCACCAGTGTTTCCTCTGCCATTATATATACATATTTTTTTGGAGGGGGACACCAGCCTGAGAGTGTCAAGTTAATTTTATTTAATTTTATTTTTCTATATAGCGCCAGATCACAACAGAAGTCATTTTAAGGTGCATTGACTATAGAACGAGTCTTTACCTTGTGCTTTTATTAAACAAACTAAATATCCTTATGTTGTTTATCTTATTTACATGACAGCAGCTCATTTCTGTCTCTTCTCTCTGCACTCTGTATCAGTGAAATGCAGGGGCGGAACTCTGCTGCGTGCACACACAGACACACGTGCACACATACAGGTGAACACACTCGCGCCAACGAAGACAGAGCGCGTAGGAAAGGATGTTGCGTTAGCCAACCAAGAAGCAGAAAAAAAAATCTGCGCTTTTTAAATGCACCCAGGATGACGAAGGTTGCAACAGTAGCTCTCCTGCTAGTTTTAGCCGAAGTAGCTCTCCTGTTCCGGGTCCAAGTGTAGAAAAAAGCCCAAGTGCTGCACACCCAGCCCCTGACAAGCAGCAAAAGTCCGGTCATCATCGGATGACAGGTTTTGACCCAGAATAGGCCCGGAGTGGCCCATCGGGAGAGTCGGGAGGATTCCTGGTGGACTGTTTCACTAACGGACCAGTGTTCTCATCGGAAGGAAAATTAATTAACGTGAATATCATTATAATCTGATCATCTGCGGCAGCCGGGTTCAACGGAATTCAACAGGGCACAGGACTCCAGAAGTTGTATTCGTATTTAGTTAACAAGTGGTAAAAAAAGAGGCAATTTTTCCTAGAAAGAAAAATAGTCAGAAGGCACACATGAGAGAAGAGAAGGCAGCAGAGGAGTGTGTGCTTTTGCAGCAGAGGCCATGAGATTCCCAGCACCTCAGGTTAGTGACCTGACTCTCAGAATTCATTCATTCTGCTTAATCCTTAACTTCTAAATATTTAGCTTCCATCAAACAGTTCACACTTCTCTGACTCCGTCTCCTTTCTCATGTAGGCCTAAATGAAAAACTAATTAATTCCTCATTACGAAGATATATGAAAATTTATAAGCAACAGATGCAATTTTTATGGTAAAAGATTTTTTTAAATTACAATGAAAAAGTTCTAAAGTTAAAGAAAAAAATCACAAATTGTCTACAAATCTATGTGTGACATCATAAAGACAAATCGTCCTGTGATTTCTGTGGCCTGTGACATCATAAAGACACATTTGTCATCCTATGATGCCTGAGAAGTGACACACACACACACACAGACAGACACACAGAGATTTCTTGCTTTTATAGTGTGATAATGTAATCCTATTGTTTCTGCTGTCATTTCTCTGTGACCCGAAAAGGATTAAGCAGAAGAAGATGAATGAATGAATGAATGAATAATAATAATAACAATAATAATGGATTGTATTTACTGTATATAGCGCCTTGCATTAAAATTTTCAGGAAGGGTGTGTAATGGCACACTGAACACATGATTAGAGTTTGGTGATGATGTCAAAATGCATTCCTCCACCAAGGCTCTTATCTTCTCAAAGAGCGTTACCAACAATACTCCAAAACTACTGAATGGATTTGGATGAAAATTTCAGCAGAGGTGGCCCTTGGCCCAAAGATGAACTCACTAGATGTTGGAGGTGATCCGTGAGTGCATACCTCCGCCAAGGCCCTATCTTGCAATGTACAGCTGGATGGCGATATGGACGGACAAAGCGATGGAGGGGAGGACAAAGGGAGGGAGGGACAGAGCCTTGGCGGAGGTATACACTCCCGGAGTGCCCTATAGTTATTATTATTATGATCATTGTCGACGTCACGCCTCCCCCCCGCCCCAGGCTGCAAACCTTGGGGAAACACTGCATCACCTGTTCACTTTAAAGCGAGTTCAGTGTAGGACTATATGGTGAACTGACACAAAAACCAAAAAGATAATTTTCAGATAGTTAAATCTTAATTAGTTACATCAATGCTGCTGTTTAGTGGGATTAAAATTAGCACAATGACCATTCTGCTGTTAACAATATTATGCTAATATATAAATGTTACAGATTAAGAGCTATTATTATTTTCATTAAAATGAAGATAATGTGGAGGTAAAAGATCAGGCGAGATGCGACGAGCTGGAAGGTTGCAAAGCTTTATTTCCTCCAACATAATGAGATGCACTTTGTAGCTCTGTGCGCTACTGTGCTGCTGAGACATGTCACACAAGCTCTTTTATACAGTAATACAGATGGGGAGAATGCATGGCACATTAGCATATCAGTCAATACTAGGGCTGGGAACGATCCCTAATTTCCAGAATCAATTCGATTCCGATTCTTGAGATTCTGAATTGATTTGATTTGATTCCGATTCGATCTGGGGAATTACCATATTAATAGCCATTTTACTTCCCATGAAACAAAAATCTTCGAGACCTAATGCTGCAAATTGTACCAAGAATCTTCTAACTTTGTTAATACATAAATTATCACATATAGAACTGACCCAAAATCAGTTACAATAATGCACTTTTTATTATTTAACTTATCATTTCATAAAGTGCTCACAGGTGCTTTCTTTAGTGCAAAGGGTGTGTCGTGTCAAGTTCACCACCCAGAGTAAGTAAACAAATTCAATGCATGAACCATGCATTCATAATCTCACTGTATTTCAGTCCCTCCAGGATTTTGTCAGCTGTTTTTGTGATTGTTGTGGCCCAAAAAGCCTGGATTTGTGGGAGCTTTTCCAAAAAGTTATGGCACTTTTAGAGTTTTTTTTGCACTCAAAGGTGTGTGAGGAAGTACAAATTTTAAAGCAGCTGCTTTTTCCATAGTTTACAGTGATGCTATTCTATGTAACACCACAAGAAAAGCACAGGATTGCCAAAAATTTCTTGTTAAACAGTGATTTTATTTAGAATTAAATGCTCAGTAAAATTGTAAAAAAAATGACCAATATTGTGTTCTTGCTGAGAACTTTAAAAAAGAAATAAAAGAATTTGTCATTACAACAACTAAATTGCATTGAATGCATGTTAGTCTGGAGAAGATGATGGCAGCACCTCCTTGAATCTTGAATTTGAAGGTCTTCTTCTGTGCTGAAATCCACATGAAACAGGGATGCTCCTCCACTGATGACCTCTGACCTTCAGAAGGTCTCAGTGAGAATGAAGCTTCCAGTCTTCACACATCTGAAGGCAGATAAAAAGAATAGATTTCACAGTAAAATTAACATTCATATTTTTAGATCGCCACACCACAGTAGGGTTTAATAATTTAGGTTTTTATTTTTTATATTTTAACTACAAATTAACTTTCAATGTTTGAAAAGGGTTTCAATTCATTTCCTAAGAAGGTTTGTTCATTTCAGTTCTACTGAGTAAAAATAGCTTGTTGTACTGCAGCCTTTATTAATTTTATTGTGATTTATTCTCTTCACATCTCTTAAGTGGCAGAAGTCAATCTCATAAAATATACCTTAATTCTGCATTTATTCACAGTGCTTAACCAACAGTTCTCTCTGTGTCCATAGTTTGTAAAAGAAACCACCATCATGCCAGATAAATTATTAATTGACGACACAAACATTAAAACAAACAAATGATATACTTACAGTCTCAGCAGCTCCAAGTCTCCCTCTGCTTCACGGGTTTCAGTCTCCGTGTATTTTCCGTTTATCAGTCGTCAACTTGATGTTCCAACACAGCGCTGCACGGAGTAAAAATCTGTTTATCCCCGCTTTATGAAAAATATTAAGAAGCTGTTGAGGACAGTCTTTACGGTGACTTTTGCTGCTAAATTAAGAGACACGCACGTTATTAACTCCGCGTCATGTAAACACGAAAGACGTGTGCACGCGCCGCGGGGAACACAGAAGTTTTATTTATGAAAAATATTCAGAAGCTGCTGAGGACAATCTTTACGGTGACTTTTGTTGCTAAATTAAGAGACGCACGTTATTATCTCCGCTCGTGTAAACACGAAATAGCACGCGCGGCAGGAAACTCTTGTCGGATAAGAACCGTTTTAACACCACAGAAGAAGAACTAGCATATCCGTTAGCTTGCTAGCTCTGTTAGTGCGTTGGTTGTTTATGGTTCTCGGCCGTTGTTCCTGGCTCACTGACCCGGTTTCGACCCGATTATACTCAGCAGACGTTCACAAACGTAAAAATATTATATTAAAATATATTAATATTAAAAGATCGATCCGCAGATTTTGTGGATCGATATCGGCTCAGTCAAACGTGGATCAATCCATATCGATATATTGATCTTTTGAACCCACCCCTAGTCAATACATATTATTAGCGTGACTAACTGGCCACCGGATGTCCTCTCCCTCATCCCGGGATGTATACACAACAATCCATTGTTCTGGTTGCCCCCAGGGGCTCTCTGTATGTGAATTGTCCTCTGTATGTAAATTGTCCTCTGCTTCCTCCAGACCTGCTGAGTGTGAGAAATGTCTGTGCAGAGTGTGGTGGGTCACCACAGGGCTCCCCCCAGAACACTCAGAAGGGGCTGTGACCCCCCCCCCCACAGTCGTTTGGGCTCCAGCTCTGGTAGAACTGTCCTGCTGTAGAGGAGTGTCGGAGGGCATGTCAGTCCATGGGGGGAACGTGGAAAAGACAGTGTGCTCCGCTCCAGGTCCCAGCACGTTGAACGGCCGTGGATTGTGGGCGCACGGGGCCGGTGCGCGTCGTGCGTAATGGAACCAACTGGAGATCGGCCGGCTTTAGGGAGTGAGGTGCGGGAAGAGCGCTGTGGAGGAGGAGGGGGAGTAAGTGAGTGCCAGCCCGGGATGTCAAAGGTGTCTGGGCTGTGCAAAAATTGCATGTGGATCCGCGATGGTGAGGGACTTTCCCGGTCAACCTGGCGGTGATCCGCAGCGGCTGTGAAAAAATTAAGTCTCTGACTCCTCTTGCGGCTCGGTCCAGCGAGGATGTGGGGAAGGCGAATGGCCAAATTTCCCGAGGATGCGTAGCAGCTGTGAAACAACTGCAGCTGTGTGAGGGCCTTGGCGGTTTGGCTTTAGGTGCAGACGCAGCCCTAAAGCCATCGGGGACAGCAATCAGCTAAACTCCCGTTGTGCGCCATGGCTGAGAAACCCATACAAAGTCCTGTGTGCAGGCTGCATGTCTGCTTCAGATGCATGAGCAGCCCTGAAGGTTCCGAGGATGGCGATCAGCCGTGTTTCTCAGGCATGTGCAGCAGCTGAGGATGCTGTATCAGTCTGTGGAGCCCGTTTGTCCCTGTGCGTGGTGCGCGCTTGGCGCAGTGACCACATAGTTGGAAGTTGCGCTGTCCTCGTAATCCTGCGTTGTGCGTGCGGGGCTTCTGTGCGCGGGAGGTCTGCTGTCCGGAGCGAGTCAGGGTCGGGGAGCTTGGTGGAAATCAACGCAGACGGCACCAATGATTTTCCCCGTTCAGGCTGCTTCCTTTGGTTCGCTCGTGTTGCCATTCATGGTGGGTGTCGGTCCCAGTGCTGCCCACTCCGGAGAGCATGCTCCGGGGTGTTCGCCTCATGTTCCATTATCACGTCGGGGTCACCAGTGTGGAGGTAAAAGATCAGGCGAGATGCGATGAGCTGGAAGGTTGCAAAGTTTTATTTCCTCCAACATAATGAGACACACTTTGTAGCTCTGTGCACTACTGTGCTGCTGAGCCATGTCACACAAGCTCTTTTATACAGTGATACAGACAGGGAGAATGCATGGCACATTAGCATATCAGTCAATACATATTATTAGTGTGACCAACTGGCGCCCGGATGTCCTCTCCCTCATCCCGGGATGTATACACAACAGTCCATTGTTCTGGTTGCCCCCAAGGGCTCTCTGTAAGTAAATTGTCCTCTGCTTCCTCCAGACCACTCCAGAGTGTGAGAAATGTCCGTGCAGAGTGTGGTGGGTCACCACAATAAATGTGAATTTATATTCTTTAAATAAATGATAAAATGTAAAAGACTCTTAAAGCTCAGTTGTAGGACTGTAGTTTTACAACATTAGCATCTCCAACCTTAAGCACTTGCAGAAATACCACAGAAAGAAGTCTGCTGAAATTATTCAGGCAACAAGCTGCACATCGATTCTGTATCAGTACCAGCAGATGCCCAAATTTAAAAATATCGGATCAGACATTAAAAAAGCTCTATCGTTATATCCCTAGTTAAAGCCCATGTAAAGATCATTCTGCACAATATGGGATATGAGACCTTTAAAACATAAAAAAATAAGTGCATACATGTATTTTGTGCTAGATATCCTTATCATATTGAGTTTATTTTACCAAATTAATGAATACAAACCGACTGGGGCAGTTTATGGTTTCCTCTCCGTTTTCCACATGATGGGACAGAATGTGCGCATGTTGGACCATGTACTCCATAGAAGGGAGCAATTTCCAACAGAGCTGTGGCAATTGATCCATTAAGTAATGATGTAGGGTGCTGCAAAAATCAAGTCTGGTTATTTTTAGGCTCCGTGGTGATACAGGATACATTTATATTTACAACTAAATCAACAGGTAAGTTGTCACAACAACTTTCACTGACACTGATACAAATACAACGTCAACTAATATGCATTTCACAGCTGACACGTTAAGCCCCCTGGGTGTTTGAGCCAACACACCATTCAGCCATACACGTTCAGCTGCAGATGTGTATAAGAAAGAAGGGAAGAGTTGGACCCCATTAGCTAATGAAGTTACTGCAGATGGGTGAATATGACGTAGCCTGCAGTCTGGCTCTGACTCAAGCAGATCAAACGTAACCGCAGCTACGTAAATGGAGGCTGTTAGACTGACGACAAGCACTCGGCTAAAAGGGATCTTGATCAGTTCAGTGAAAAAATAGCTGCAAACGATGGCCTTGGAATGGAGCGTGTGTGTTCTGCATCATTACGCACCAATGAAGGCGGTGGCCTTGGGGTTGATGATGCCACTAGGTAGGAGGTGAAAGTCGTATTCCACCGAGTCGACCACCACTGTGTGTCCTGCATTGTTGCCGCCCTGCAGAGAGGAAATGGAGACCAGTGAGCAACGTAGCGAGGTGGAGGTCTAACGGAAGTTCTGCAACTGTGTTTTGAAGATACATTTTTTGGAGAGTACCAACAAGTATGCATGAAAGCCACTGTTCATTGTTAGTCTGTCAAGTAAAGCTCTCACTTGAATGTAAACATTCTGACAAACGTAAAGAGAAATAAGTAAAACACACCAAGTATGCAGTGTGTTGTAGATGTCTTTAAAATCCCCCAGCCTACACACCCCAGCCTGCTGCTTCTAACACTGGCGCTGGTTATTTTAAAAAAAATTTAAAAAATCAAGGAGTCACTGCAAATCTGCTTCAAAGCATCACACTACAGGAGTAGGATATGTAACTGGAGGAACAATGTGTTACAAAGAACATCAAATTCAATAAGGCCTGGCCCACACCAAATGATTCCGCCCTTATTCTTTGATTAATTTTCTTTTTCACAGATATAAATACATATGATTTGAAATAGATTTTTCAAATTTTAACAGACACGATGATTAAAAAAAAAAATCAAGAGTTTTAACAGGTTTATTTCTGTAGTGTGTAGAGTGCAGCAAAGTGAGCAAGAAAGCATGAAACACAATAAAAGCCCATTTCAAACTGATCAAATAACCGTGGAAAACCCTCCAAGACCAGAGTTGTGTTAGCAGCTTGAAAAGCCCATCTGGGATAAGTTTCCTAGTCAACATGACTGCAAGTGGTGTGGACTGTTGTTGACTTCACCTCTGATGGGCAGTCATTTGAACATACAGGTGAATGTGTGATGAAGCAGGCGCCACTGTCTTAAGTGTTGAGACAGAAACTGAAAAGAGGTCTGAAGTCTGTTCATTTTGACAGCTTACACTGAGTGTGATCTATTCCAACCCATACAGTGGATATAAAAAGTCTACACACCCCTGTTCAAATGCCACGTTTTTGTGATGTAAAAAAAAAAAAATGAGACCAAGATAAATCATTTCAAAACTTTTTCCACCATTAATGTGACCTATATCCTGTACAACCCAACCAAAAAACAAACTGAAACATTTTAAGGGGAAAAATAAAAAATAAAAAACTTACAAGAACTCATTTGCATAAATATGCACACCCTTAAACTAATACTTTGTTGCAACACCTTTGGCTTTTATTACAGCACTCAGTCTTTTTGGGTAGGAGTCTGTCAGTGTGGCACATCTTGATGTGGCAATATTTGCCCACTCTTCTATGCAAAAACACTCCAAATCTGTCAGATTGCATCTCCTGTGCACAGCCCTCTTCAGATCACCCCACAGATGTTCAATCAGACTCAGGTCTGGACTCTGGCTGGGCCATTCCAAAACCTTAATCTTCTTCTGGTGAAGGCATTCTTTTGTTGATTTGGATGTGTGCTTTGAGTCACTGTCCTGCTGAAAGGTGAAGTTCCTCTTCATCTTCAGCTTTCTAGCACAAGCCTGAAGGTTTTGTGCCAACATTGACTGGTATTTGGAACTATTCATAAATTCCCTCCACCTTGACTAAGGCCCCAGTTTCAGCTGAAGAAAAACAGCCCCAAAGCATGATGCTGCCACCACCATGCTTCACTGTAGGTATGGTGTTCTTTTGGTAATGAGCAGTGTTGTGTTTGCACCAAATATACCTTCTGGGATTATAGCAAAAAAGTTAAACCTTTGTTTCATTGGACCATAACACATTTTCCCACATGCATTTGAGAGATTTCAAGTGTGTTTTTGCAACAAGATAAGGCTATTGTCTTGCCACCCTAGACAGGAGACTGTTGTCACATGTACTAAACAGCCAGTACTTGCCAGAAATTCCTGCAGCTCCTTCAATGTTGCTGTCGGCCTCTTAGCAGCCTTCCTGACCAGTTTTCTTGTCGTCTTTTCATCAATTTTGGAGGGACGTCCAGTTCTTGGTAAGGTCACTGTTGTGCCAATTTTCTCCACTTGATGATGACTGTTTTCACTGTGTTCCATGGTATACTTAATGCCTTGGAAATTCTTTTGTACACTTCTCCTGACTGACACCTTTGAACAATGAGATCCCTCTGATGCTTTGGAAGCTCTCTGCGACCACGGCTTGTGCTGTAAGATGTGACTACAAAAATGTCAGGAAAAGCCTACAGAACAGCTGAACTTTATTTGGAGTTAATCAGAGGCCCTTAAAATGATGCCAGGTTTGTGCTGACTCCCATTTAACATGAGTTTGAATGTGATTGGTTAATTCTGAACACAGCCACATCCCAGTTATAACAGGGCATGTATATTTATGCAACCAGGTTATTGTAAGTTTTGAATTTTTTATTGTACCCCTTAAAAGATTTCAGTTTGTTTTTCAGTTGGGTTTTACAGGTTATAGGTCACATTAATGGTGGAAAAAAGTTTTGAAATTTTTTATCTTGGTGTCTTTTTTTTTTACATCAAAAAAACCCTGCATTTGAACAGGGGTGTGTAGACTTTTTATATCCACTGTAACTGTTATAAAAAATCACCCCCATCCACTAAAACTGTGTGAAAGTGGACAGTGTGAAAAGGTTCTTCAAAAAGGGTTATTGACTGCACTTTTTCCACATGTTAATAGCCCACAAGTCTTAATGAAATGTTTGTGACATTTTGTTCACATTTTCTTTAATTTTTTAAATTATTGAAGCAAATTTGTTTTGTATTTTTCTTGGCTTTCTTGAAATGCTCTGATTTAAAGCCTATCACTTTAAGAAACTTCTTTTACCTATTCAACTCTGCCCTCCCTGTATGTCAGTTCGCCTTTAGCTTTTAGCCTCCTTCTAGCTTGGATGAGTGGTGCTGGTTCACTGATCTACAGTCGATGGTGGATCTCCCGTCACTCCGACCCATCTCCCAATAATTTTGCTGTGATTCCACAACAAATCGCTAGCACTGCTGGACCCCACCCCCCACCCCAATCGCCGCAACCAAGACCTGGCCGGGACCCGAGGCTGCTGGCCAAGCCGAGCTAACAAGCCAAGGGGTTTCAAAGGGCAGCATCTCGCTCTGTGGGACTCCACTCTGCTCCCACGGCCAGCTGGGGGATGCCCCGTCACAAGGCGACTCTCCTACACTGCCCGCGAGAGTAGAGTAGAGTCGCACGGAGCCCCGGAGGATGGTGGGGGAGCTGGCCGTGAGACCAGCAGCCTCTGGTCCCAGTCCATTTTGGTTGCAGTGACCGTACCAGTACGGGTGATCCGCCACAGAATCACGATGAAACCACTAGGAGATGGGCCAGAGTGATGCGAGGCACACCGGCAAACCAGGTGGTACCAGGGATGGCTTAAGGTGACTAAGATCTGAAGAAAATAACAATATAAGCTGCACTTACAGCAAGCGTCCTGGTACCAGTGTTAGCTCGGGGGCAAATAGCTCAGGGGCTAATAGGCTACCTTTAGCCCCCCCTTCCATCTCCATGACGGACAGCTAGGCGAGCCAATAATAGAGCCGTGGGTGGGTCTTTAGGATGGCAGTGGGTTGGCTTTTTCAAATCGTGATGTATATGATTTACACAGAAGAGTCAAAAACATTTCTGGTGTTTCTGGGAGAAAAAAACGAGATAAACGCCATGTGCTTTTTAAGAGAATTGACAGTTTTGAAAATTGTTTTGATAATTACATGACCAGTAAACTCATTTCAGACAGTTAAAACCTACAAACACACCCTTTTTCATTCAAATTGCAGGAAGGGTTGTTTTGGTTTTGACTTTTAATGGAAGCCATTATTTTAACTTGCTAATTCTGGATTGAAAGTGGCTTAACTCTTCTTGTGTCTTGGTTTCATGGACATGGAAAGTGACCTCACTGTCTATGTCGCAGTTTTGCGCCTGTCATGTGATGTGGCCATAAACCATAAAAAATCCCCAGTTGTACTAAGTATTCCACCTCACAAGGTGGCAGACACGTATAACTTACTGCTCTTGCCTTGGAGGACTGATGTCTCCAAAATAACTATCCCAAAACCTCACTTCTGGGATGCCAATGAAGAAGAGTTTGTAAACAAATGCTGATGTGCTCTATTGCAACACGGAGGAGGCATTTGCTTCCAAATTTGCCAACTATGATTCTAAAAAGAGATTATTTAGCTTATGCAGGTAAATATCTACATTTTGTTATAACAGAGAGTGGCCGAAGCTGGTTAATTTTCACCTGCCATCAACCCCAGTGCCATGTGACTGGACAGAACAATCGCGCCGATTCCGTGTCATCATATAAGATAAATTACGGTGGAATAAAAGTGAAATTGAGGTGGAATAATCAAGAGTTTCTGGATGTGGGAGAGAAAGCGAAAATGACCGAGAGAAGACAAAATGATGACGAAAATGGACGAAACGAGCTGCCTGGCCAGCATTAAGTCTGAATTTCTTTGTTTACATTGTACTGATTTTCTGGTTCATATACTTTGAAGATAAGATAACAAAAAACGGTGGCAAAAAACAAAACCACCCTTTGTGTAACTATGTCCAAAGTCCACTTTTGACTGAAAGTTATATAATTCGATATGGCTGCCATGGCATTGTGCAAATTAGATGCATAAATCTACTCCTATCTCAAACTTAGAATCATATTCTACATCTTTCTAATTGACAATAAGCCATTATCTCTTACCACTTTCAAGTTATAGCCTTGGAAATCTCTGACATCTGAACTGAATATTTTCTTGAAAGAAATCTTGACCAACGGGGGGAGGGGGATGGGTTGCTGGAGCAAAAGTGCGCCACAGCTAGTCATTGGGTGGATTTCGTTTACAAACAATTAGTCTCACCCAGCAATTTGCTTGACAAACAAATCACCCTATCAGACAAAACCAGCCCACATAATATGACTTATGACCACATATGATATATCATATGATAATATGACTGTGGTCTCTCTTTTGCAACAATCCAGTGTATTTTGGGGTCAGTTTGTGTCCATTCTGGCACCTCATATTATTTAAAGTAGAACTGAACTGAACGGCATTGAACGGCACTGGGTGATAGTACATACAATTATAAAGATAATTTATCATTGGCACCCCCTCCACAAATCCCGGAATCTTGGAGAAAATCGCGATTTTGAATTTCCCGCCCTGAAAAATCAGACAAATCCGCCGAAGTGCAGCCGGAGTTCCGCGTGACGTCACGAGTGTGACCCACTCCTCATGTTTACCATTGCGAGCACGTTGACACTGGTTGTTTTTGGTGCATTTTGTCGTGATAGTCGACTACAAAACACTTCCAACACCTGGGAAGATCTGTTCAGTGGCCAAGGAAAGCTGTCATGGCGACGAAAGAAAAGAAAGGGGGAGGAAAAGCGACCGGGAAGCGATGCGTTTCTAGATATACAGTGATCCCTCACTTATCGCGTTTAATGGGGACCAGAACCGACCGTGAAAAGTGAAAAACCGCGAAGTAGCGTCACCCCCCCCCAAGGGCGTCACAAGCACTATTTTGCACAAAAAGGCACAAGAGAACAGTGAAAAGTGCCACTAAGCAACACGAGCGATAAAGAACAATGAATGCGGTCTTCCTTCACTGGGTAAAACGTCTCGGCCAATCAGCTTGCGAGGTAAAACGTCTCGGCCAATCAGCTTGCGAGATTCCCGAGCGGTGAAGAGGTGGGCAGAGAGGAGTGGAGCGGTGGTCAGAGAGGTAGATTTTGAGTTGTGCGGGCTCTCCGTGTTGATACCTGATGTTCTAATGAGAAGGCAGGGAGACTACATTAGAACATCAGGTATCAACACGGAGAGCCCGCTCTCCCCGGCTCCCCAGCCCGCTCGGGAATCTCGCAAGCTGATTGGCCGAGACGTTTTACCTCGCAAGCTGATTGGCCGAGACGTTTTACCCAGCTTCGCTCCCTGCCGAGCGCCTATACCCAGCGAAGGAAGATCGCATTCATTGTTCTTTATCGCTCGTGTTGCTTAGTGGCACTTTTCGCTGTTGTCTTGTGTCTTTTTGTGCAAAATAGTGCTTGTGACGCCCTGGGGGGGGGGGGGTGACGCTACTTCGCGGTTTTTCACTTTTCGTGGTCGGTTCTGGTCCCCATTAAACGCGATAAGTGAGGGATCACTGAAATAAGTTGGAAAAATGCTGATGGTTTTTTTTCCCTTTCTTTTTTATTGTTAATTTTCCTTATCCTGACACCCCAAACATGCCAAAGTAAAGACTCACCATTCTGTATTCAATAAGCGACTCTCCTCCCCATCACTGCTGCGGTCTGAGTCGGTGCCGGAATCCCCCGAAAATTCTGGCTCTAATCTGTACGGTTCGATGCCTCCCTCGCTGTCTTCCTGTTCACTTGACACTCCTGCATCCTCCTCTGTCTTGTCACCGATCCTGAATGCCTCTTCACTCTGAAAACTCTGGTGTTCTTGACTGCTGGAACTGCTATTATCTGCCATTGTTGTTTTGATAAGGGTCACACTCGTGACGTCATGCAGCGTCGTCTGCACTACTTCCGGTTTGTTTGGCACTGCCAGCCAGAGGCAAAAGTTTATCGGCTTATAGCTTGGCCATCGCACGGCCTAAAAATTTCTTTTATGTGTTGAAAAATACAATAGGTAATAAGGAATTAATCTGCTATTTTACTTTTTTGGCAAAAAGGTGAGTTCAGTTCTACTTTAAAAAAGTAAACTTGCAGCTGCAGCAAGTTCAAAACACATGAAATAAGTGGAAGTGGTGACTCTGGTCTGGGAAATCTTGCAAAAATCTCATTGTCAAACATGACTTAAAGTGTCCGTGACACGATTTAAGAACTATGGATCATATTCAGTATGAATTTATCTTCAATCATCCATACAGTTGGTTCTTTTGACTTAGAACGCTAAATAAGTGGAAAAATATTTCCAAGTGAATTCAAATTTAGCACCATGTTGCACTAACGCGATCTCCTGAGACTCGCCTCATTTCCGGATATGACGTCATGAGGTGAAGTTCCTCTCGGCTGATCCGTGTGCTGTCAATGTAAACAAGCTGTTTAGCTTCTATATCAGCGAAGAAATGCCGAAACGTTGTGTGGCGGCTGGGTGTTCTAATTGCTCCAGTAAATGTACAAGCCTGTTCTCATTCCCAAAAGACCCAGATCTTCTTAAAAAATGGGTGAAGCAAGCACAGAGAACAAGGGACAAATGGCATCCAATATCATCTTCTGTACTCTGTAGCAATCATTTCACTGCAGACAGTTTTGAGGAGGCGCCTGCTATACAGGAATCTTTAGGCTTGAAAGTTCATTACAAACGGGTTCTAAAACCGACTGCCATACCTATGGTTTTCAAACGAAAACCCACAGCTCACAAACAGCACAGAGAAGCAACAGTGTCAAAACTCGCCCGGAAAAGAGTTTGTGTAATTGATTTTTTTTTTCCCACGTTAAGCAATCGTGATTTTATTATATTTTTCCACCGAAAGTAAAATCCTCCCCTATGAATTTTGAAGCCGAGTGTTCACTTCACTCCAAATGGAACGACATTGTGTTAAAAAACGTTATATTTCTTTTTTCAGTTTTCATTTGTGGAGTTTGCATGTTCTCCCCGTGTCCGCATGGGTTTACTCCGGGATTTCTCCGGTTTCCTCCCACATGCCAAAAACATGCAAGTTAGGTTGACTGGCATCAAACTGAGGATTCTATAATTGTCCTTAGGTATGAATATGAGAGTGAATGGTTGTCTGTCTCTCTGTGTTGGCCCTGCGATGGACTGGCGATCTGTCCAGGGTGTGCCCTGCCTCTCGCCCAAAGATGCTGGGACAGGCTTCAGCCCCACCGCGACCCGAAAAGGATTAAGCGGAAGAAGATGGATGGATGGATAAATCTCATTGCCTACCGAAACTGAATATCTGACCTTTTTTTTTTTTTTTAATTTCCCCGACCACGATTGGGGAAATTTAGATCTATCTATTTTTTTTAATTTTTTTTTTTTGTTACTTATTTGTACCCGTAGGTAGACTTGGTTTGCAGTCTGGTGACAAGCCACCGGCTGCTGGTCGCTGCGTGCGCGAGCGCCCTAAACCTACATGTTTTTGGTGTGCGGGAGGAAACCGGAGAAATCCCGGAGTAAACCCGCGCAACACGGGGAGAACATGCAAACTCCACACAGCTCACTGTTGGTCGGGGGCTGGGATCGAACCCACGATCTCATGATCCCCGCGATCCCCCGGCCGAGGGTAAAACTGTGCTGCCACAGTGCTAAACCACTGCGCCACCGTGCAGCCCATCTATATATTACCATTCAGTGTTTTGGAGGTGACTGATGTCCATCTCTAACCCTTCACCGTTGGACCCTTCATCCTAACTAACTAACTAACTAACCTGCACTTATATAGCGCTTTTCTAGTCACAAAGACCACTCAAAGCGCTTTCACTAATACTAACCCTCTATTCTAAGGGCCTATAGGAGACAGATATCTAGGGACAATTTTAGAACAGCCAATTAACCTAACATGCATGTCTTTGGATTGTGGGAGGAAACCTCTGAAACATGCGAGTCATCATCGCTTCCTGAATGATATGGTTCAACTAAACAGGGTTGCAGTCCTTCGTTAGAACCAACTTGCTCTTCTTCATCACTCGATCCTGCTTCTTCCTCAAAAACTATCGACAAATCACTCAAATCTTCGCTGAAATTGCTCACAACTTCCTCTGCTTCAGTGTACTCAGTCATGCTTGTTTACATCTTTGGTTCACCTCATTACGTCACAAAATGGCGGTGGCATTTGACCCACTTTCAACAAACAAACATCGCAATAGTCTGCATCACAATGTAATTTAAGGCAGTATATAGAAACAAATTTTATTGAATTTTTTTGTCTACACAGAATTAAAAATACAGTAGTTCTTCTTTCTAATGATGTCTTGGTTGAATTATGTCACAGACTCTTTAAGTATAAACACACATGGCGGACAGTGCTTCTTTTTTCCATCAGCTTGCTTTATGATTGACAGTCACTCTTCCCTGATATGGATTATGAATGCCAATAAACTTAAGAGCTCTATGTCTCGGTACCATCTGTGTTGGCTAAATCACAATAGTCCTCAACTCTGGGTAGCCACAAAGCTTAAAAAACATCTTCCATGAATTCTAAATAAGAGCTTTAGTAATGACATTTACAGCAGTGCATCATAACACCTGTGTAGAGATTTGCCATGGGAAACTGGCAAAATTCCTCATGAGTATGCATTTGTTAATAATTCCAGCTTCAGGGGATTGCAAACTCAAGTCCCAAGAGATTGAGGTTTTAACACAAGATAACACATATTTTACAACAGTGCAAAATCTACTTGCCAAACAAAACATTTTTAAACAAGCAGAGACAGAAGTTCAATCTTCCAGCATTTAATCCTGCTCTCTGGGTGTTTGGATGCATGCAGCATACAGGTCTTCACATGATTTATCACAGCTTACTACAAAGATTAAAAAAAGCCTGGTAAAGTGACGAAGACAACATCGCAATCTAGCCTGCATTGTTTCTCTCTGCTTTATGTTTCACAGTTAGAGGCTATGGCAGATATGAGCAGTAAAAATTAAACACACGAAAAATAGTCAAGTGGAAAAAAAAAATGTAGGAAAAGGAAACAATAGTATTTTTTATGTGATAACAAGGAAACTAGTAAGGTCCCATGAATATAGTCCATCCTGCTACTAGCATGTGTTCCTAATGCTGTTTAGCCTGTGGAAATAAATCATGCTCAGCATGTGCTTTAACCACATGGGGTTATTCCTGGCATTGCAGCACCCTGAAGGTACAGACGGGGAGCAACAGATGGGAAGGCAGAGATACCTCTCCTTTTAAGAAACTACTTTTATGATCCACCCCATCCCCCACAGACCCAGAGAAGTTCTAGGAGTCTTGTGATCAGCCTCTTGTTTCCATCACGAGACTCGTCTTTTGATGGGCACCTGCTGCTACTGTACTATATTTTGCGCACCACTGTAGTAGTTGTGATCACTGGCTGTAATTTGAGATCATATTAGGTTGAAGGAAAATACAGAACTGAATCTCTACTCTCTTTGAGTCGAGGAAAGATGTGGGCAATCCCTGAGTTTACTGTTGCTATGTTAATCAATCAAGACGTGCCATCTAACCTGGACCTGTGACACTGACCTTGGACAAACATGGGTCCCAGAGCTCTCTGCTTGTTATAAGAGCACATTGTATGTATAACTACACTGGCTGGGAACAGCTCAGTCATTAATGAGGTGTTCAGTTCTACAAAAGACAAGACTACAGCTTTTTATTGTATCACTTGTACCAAATATGTCCTTTTTGGAGACATTTTTAAAGCAAATTTCTAAATATTTGATTAAAGAAAGCACAAAATAATGCCCACATGAATGTTGCACTCACATTTATTTTCATCCATTAAGTCTGTCACATGACGTTCGAGGTGGGTGTGGCTTACTCGTAGCTGCAGCAAACTGACTGGATGCTGGTGATGGGTGACACTGGTCACGAGAGGTCAGGGAGACATACAGCAGCTGGGGGAACTAAAACTTTAACTGTCCAACTGTGACAACTATTGCTGCCTGGGAAAGCTGACCAGCTAGACAGGTTCCTGAAATTAAGATTGAGAGCTAGAGAGACTCAGTGCATGTTGATGACCGGCTGACAGTCCAAAGGGGTAAGTCAACAGTCCCAAATAGCAGACAATTAGACAAGGTGAACACTTTTAGCCTTAAATGACTTAAATCATTTTTTTAGTGTAATGTGACAGACATCTAAATTTTTTAAGCTTATCTGAACCTGCAATTCTGATCTAAAATCTGAACTTTCAGATGGGATCTGAGCCACTTGTAATGTGCTACTGATTTCTGACACACTTGTGACTTGAACACATCATCAGTGATGAACATAGGGCCATAGTGTGTTTCGGGTCCTAGATCATTAGACACCCTCACCTGGGCAACCCAGCCAGGGGTGATCAGTCTCCGGCTTGTGTCCAAGTAGCGTGCTGAACCATGGATCATCCCTCTTGATACACAGCCACCTTGAAGCTTTTTCTGCAGCTTCAGAGATATTCCTGATGGCTCTCCTTTCCTGCAATCCTCTTATTCCAAGGAGTCTAAGCATACAAAGTAAAGACTGTCTTGCAAAGCCCCTGCAGCCCACCTCAGTGGGCTAACCGCGGACCCCTCACCCATGCCTTCTACAGTCCTCTGCAAGTTCAAGATATGCTCATGGGCCTCCTCTATCCAGTCTTCCCAGGGGATAGTGAGTGCTACTAAGACCACCTGCTTAGAACTGTTAGATCAGGGGTGTCAAACTCATTCCATGGAGGGCCAAGACCCTGCAGGTTTTACCTCCACCCAGTGTCTTCAGCAGGTGTTTTCACTGATCAGCAATCAGTGGGAAGAAATTCAGTGAAATCACCTGTTGAAGACAATGGGTGGAGGTAAAACCTGCAGGGTCTTGGCCCTCCATGGAATGAGTTTGACACCTGTGTGTTAGATGTTAAGAATAGGTCTGGTATTAGTGTTGTCCTGGCAATATGTTCAGAGAACTTTTGCTGCCTGTCACGAGATGAGGCTAGCAGCCCAGTGGAGGCTGAGTCAAGGTGGTTCTGACTTTAAAAGTTCTACCTAGGTGATCTTATGAACCAATGTATGATACCAATTAGTCCAAGCACAAAAAATATAAAGTGGATATACATCTGATAGATGGCCATGAGACTTCACTGAGAATGGCCAGACTGGAATTCATGCACAGGTCACTGGTATCATCACTTAACTCTGTTATCAGCATTTGATGCTAAATGACTTTCAGTAAAATCATCTGGCTTCCCTACTTCTTCTGGACCGCACCACATACAGCTGAATGACAACTGCAATACTCCAGAGCAAAGTTCCAAACATATTTATTTTTAAAATGCATCTAGTCATTACATGATTTGATAACTAGAAAAGCAGGACAGGATATATTGTTTGCTAAGCAAAAAATGTTCAAAATGGGTAACAAACCCAACCGCATTTTAGTACGGCTGGCAAGGAATGCTCCAGTGAAATCTTTTATTTCAGCCATACTAAATGACAATAATCAAAGACAAGTAAATAATCGTTAGATCAATGAGAGCTTCAAAGAATTTTACAATAACCTATGCAGATCACAGGCTGATGAGGAGAGGCTTGGATCAGGCTTCTTCTTAAATAATTTAAGTTTCCCACAGATAGCAGAGGATCAAGTTAAAATTTTTGGAATCACCTATATTGCAACTTGAGATAGATATGGCTATCTCAGCACTTCAGTCAGGGAAATGTCTAGGAGCAACGGCTTTCCTGTTGAGTTCTTTAAAGTGATGAAAGGAAAAATCAAAAAACATGTTATTAAGGGTTTTTAATAAGTCAATTGAGGAATCCAGACTTCCAGAATCTATGTATAGAGAAAATATAACATTAATAGCAAAAAAAAGGTAAGAACCCAGAAATAGACTTCCGGTTATGGCTGCCACGTAGGACGGACGTGTCTCGCTCTGCTCTGCTCCTGGAGAAAAAAAATCGGCAAATAACTCTCTCATTTGGGACAGAACGTATCCCAGCGTTTGGGCGAGGATATGTCGGCGAAGCCTAAGGCTGGAAAACCAGGAAAAGGAAAAAGCGAGCCGCCGAAACAGTCCAAATTAACGGACTTTCAGGTCTGTGACGCAGCAAACAGGGCTCCATATATGGCGGAGGAGGCTGGCAACGCTGCGATTTCTGCGGGGAATGGCGCAGATGCGCTGATGGCTGCCATGAGTTCAATGAGAGCGGACTTTTCCTCTAGATTTGATGGGATTATGACAGCGTTGGAAGGAATAAGAAAGGAATTGGGTGACTGTGTAGAACGAACGGCGCAGATGGAGCTCCGTCTCGCTAGTGCTGAAGATGACGTCACCCGTCTTCAATTAAAGGTGCGCACTTTGGAAAAAAAAAATAAATCTCTGGAAGATAATATTTTGGATTTGGAATCTCGGTCGAGACAGAATAATTTGAGGCTGGTGGGTCTTCCAGAGGAATCAGAAGGTCGGGACGTATGTTCCTTTCTGGAAAAGTGGATTCCGGAGGTGCTGGGCAGCGAGGAGTTGCAATCAGCAGTGGTTCTGGAAAAAGCACATCGCATTGGCCCACGGAGAGATAAGGGACCGCCGAGGACCTTAATTATGAAGTTTCTTAACAACAGAGACAGGATGAAGATCTTCAACGCTGCACGAGCTAAAAAAGGAGAGATTAAACACCAGGACCAGCAGGTGCGGTTCTACCCAGATTTGGCCACAGGAATCCAGCAATTGAGGAAGCAGTTTGATCCCGTACGTAAGGAGCTGCGCAACCTTGGGATTCGTCATGGTGTAATCTATCCTGCGAGACTGCTGACCACGTATGAGGGCAGAACCCACATCTTCAAGACCCCAGAGGAGGCGCAGGAGTTCATCAAGAAGATCAAAGAAGAAGAAGAGACTGGTGGGAGCTAAGCATGAACAAAATATAAGGTAGAATAATTAAGCATTTGCACAGGCATCTGACTGACTTGAAGTAAATAGTAAGTTTACAAAATATAGATTGTATTATATATTTAAAAAAAAACAAAACAAAAACAAAACAAACAAACAAAAAAAAAACTATGATGTACAAAGTTGTTAAAAATTTTGGAGTTAAGTTGGAAAACTACAGAGGAGAGTTAATGTTACGTCATTAAAAGCAGTAGAGTTAGGGTGATTGGGAGGATGAAGACGGAGTGGCTTAGGCTGTTCCCCGTGGGTGTGGAACGGTCGATGGCTATATCGGGAGACAGAATTTTTCTTTTGATTTTGGGGGGTTTGCCACAAGTGTGGGAAGGGGAAATTTGTTTGTGTGTAGTTTGTAGGATGAATGTTCAACCACTCATGTTTTTGCTTCTCTGTATGAGCATGTTTACACTGCAAGGTAATCCCAAACTCTCTATTGATCATGGACCAAAGTGTTAATCTTAATTTAACTTCATGGAATTGCAGAGGTCTACAAAATTTAAAAAAACTTAAACAAGTTATGAATAAAATAAAGGACATGGGTTCAAGAATTGTGTTTTTACAAGAAACTCATCTGATAGAGGAGGATGTTAAAAGAATTAGGAGTAGATGGCAGGGAAGTGTATTCACCTCTTCATTTTCATCCCGAGCCAGGGGAGTTATGACTCTCATACATAAATCAGTTCCTTTTCAAGTGAAAAATGTAATTGGAGACAAATTTGGAAGATATGTAATCATTCAAGGTTCTTTGCTATTAGAAAATATAAATCTTGTGAACTTATATGGTCCCAATATAGATGATCAGAAGTTCTTTGCTAATTTATTTCTCATCTTATCATCACTTACAGGGCAACATATAATAGCAGGGGATTTTAATTGTACATTGAATCCAGGTGTGGATAGATCAACAGGACTGGATTGTACGCACATTGGATGTAGGATGACTATTAATCATTTTATGAAAGAATTGAGATTGTTAGATATATGGAGAGAAATGAAACCACAAGTTAAAGCCTATTCTTGTTATTCCAGTACCTACAAGACATTCTCACGTATTGATTATTTTTTGATTTCCACAGAATTAAGGTCCAAGATTCAAAACTGCTTTTATGATAACATCGTGATCTCTGATCATGCACCCTGTTGTCTAATATATGTAGATAAAAAATTGACAAAGGAATCAGGTAGATGGCAATTTCAGCATAAATGGCTTCAGGATGAGGAATTTGTCAAGTATATAGAAAAACAGATAGACGAGTTCTTTGACATCAATACTACACAAACATCAGCATGTGTAAAGTGGGAGGCTTTCAAAGCTTTTATTAGGGGGCATATTATTAGTTATACAGGATCAAAATCTAAGAAGACTCGAGAGGAGAGAGCTAAATTGGAACATAAAATAAAAAATCTTCAGGAAAAAGTGTATGCAGGAAGTGACCCAAGGTTGGAGAATGAATTACTGATTTTGAGAGCTGAATACGACAAAAAATCAGCGAATAGAGCTGCCTCGAGTCTTCTAAGATTGAAACAATCTTTTTATGAACAAGGTGAAAAATCAGGAAAATTATTAGCATGGCAGATTAAACAATTGGAAATTAAAACACCAATTACCAGTATTATAAGTAAGGGACAGGTAGTTATAGATCCTTTAGAAATTAATAGAGCCTTTAGAGATTACTATGAAAAATTATATGATACCAAAAATGAACCTGATTTAACAAAACTAAATGGGTTTTTGAACGAACTATCTATACCGTGTATTCCAAATGAAAACAGGGAGATATTGGAGTCTAAAATTAGTCAAGAAGAAGTTGGGCTAGCCATTGATAATATGAAATCAGGAAAAAGTGCAGGACCAGATGGTCTTCCAGTTGACCTTTATAAAAAATTTAAGAATAAATTAATAAAACCTTTTTTGGAAATGGTTTTAGAAGCATTTCAAAATAATAATTTACCATCATACATAAATAATGCCTTAATTATACTGCTGCCAAAACCAGGTAAGCCCTCTAATAAATGTGAAAATATGAGACCAATAAGCCTATTAAACGCCGACCTTAAGATAATCTGTAAAATTTTAGCAAGACGAATACAAGAAATTTTACCAAATATTATTAATCGAGATCAGAATGGCTTTATAAAGGGTAGACAAGGCTTCCATAATGTAAGAAGACTATTTAATATTATCTATTTTAATAAAGAAGCACCGGATACAGCTCTCCTATCATTGGACGCCGAAAAGGCCTTTGATAGAGTTGAATGGCCCTTTCTTTTTGAAGTCCTACAAAGGTTTGGACTTGGAAATAATTTCATAAAATGGGTTCAAATAATATACAATAACGCTACAGCAGAAATCCTAACAAATAACAATATTTCAAAACCAATAAAAATCAATAGAGGATGTCGACAAGGCTGTCCACTCTCACCTTTACTGTTTACTATGGCAATTGAACCTTTAGCGATAGCGATACGTTTACATTCACAAATATATGGAATTAAAGTTGGACCAACAGAACATAAAATCTCCCTGTACGCCGATGATATAATTTTGTTTATGTCGAATCTAAAAAAATCAATTCCAACCTTGTTGAATTTAATAAAGAATTTTGGGGAAATATCAGGATATAAAATAAATAAAACTAAATCTTCAATATTAATGCTAAATGAGACCCAGAGAAATTACCCAGCCCCTGAGGTAAATCAATTCAATGTTGTAAATCAGTTTAAATATTTAGGAATCCAAATTATGCCTAAGCTAGAATCAGTCGCCAGTGTCAACTATGAAGCCTTAATGTCAGATATCAGTGAGTTAACTCAGAGATGGATGTCACTACCAATGTCGATGATCGGGAGAATCAATATACTTAAAAGTAATATTTTACCTAAAATACTTTATTTATTTCAATACATTCCCTTATCACCACCTTTAGATCTATTCTCAAGAATAAAAAAAAAGTTAGTGGAATTTATATGGAACAACAGGAGGGCTAGATTACGTCTGTCTTTATTATATTTACCATTTGATCGTGGAGGTCTGAAATGTCCAAATTTTATGTTGTATTATTGGTCGGCACAACTGAGGTCTATGACATATTATTTTTCATCAAATGATCTCCCTCACTGGACTGAAATGGAATCATACAATTTACCTTTACCTCTTCCCATATTCATATACTCAGATTCAGCAAAAAAATTACAAAAACAAGTTAAAAATCCATTTGTAAAGCATATGATCAAAATATGGTGTGAAGCTAAAAACTATTTAAAAGAACCACAGTTATTGTCACAATTTAGTCCAATATGGGGTAATCAATATTTTAAACCAGGGAGAGCGGACGCTGTATTTAAAGTATGGAATTTAAAAGGGATACAAAAGATTCAGGATTTATATTTGCCATGTGCAGACAACATAATGTCTTTTGAAGAGCTGAGGATCAAATTTAATCTCAATAGAACACATTTTTTTAAATATCTTCAACTTAGAAACTTTATTCGATCAAATCAAAATAAAGCTCTCACTCGACCTATTTATTCATCCTTGGAAAAAATGATGATGAAAGATAGTAAAAGAAAGGGTATTATTTCAGAGTTTTATAACTCATTGACACTATCTTCAAGTGAAAATTCACTGAAAAGATTAAACTACTGGAAAGAAGATCTGCAAATTGAAATTTCAGAGGAACAATGGGAATTGGCTTGTACAGAAGCTCAAACCAAATCAATAAATGCACGCCTTAAATTGATACATTTCAAATGGTTAATGCGGATGTATGTTACACCGGAGGAGTTAAATAGATATAACAAAAATATACCAGATACATGCACAAAATGCATGGAAAGTAAAGGAACCCTATTTCATTGTTTATGGGAATGTAGACTAATAAGAATGTTTTGGGAAGAGGTGAGGGTAACAATTGAAAAAATAATCTCAAAACAAATCATATTGAATCCTAAACTGGTTTTGTTGGGTCTGTACCCAGAAAAGCATAATTTCAATAAAAGTGAAAGAACATTCATAGACCTCAGTTTGCTTAATGCCAAAAAATGTATTGCACTATTATGGAAAAAGACTCATAGACCAGATGTGACTCAGTGGTTAAGACAGATGTTAACAAACCTTCCATTAGAAAGAATAACATATATACTGAAATCAAAGGAAATTGTGTTTGAGAATATATGGAGACCTTTTATTGATTATGTAAAAAATTTAAACATAACTCTTGAAGAAGAAGGTGAATGATGTGTGTGGACCTTGTAAATTCCAAACTGGTGAACATAATATGTATACTTATGTATTGGATTGTCTAGACTAAACAGAGGAGCATTGTTGAAGACTTGATTTTGTTGGTGGTTGTTGGTGTTTTTAGTGCATTTTTTTTTTTTTGTAGTACTTTAGTGTTAGTGTTTGATTGTTTGTATCATGTTTGTTAAAAAAAAAAAAAAAGGTTCAATAAAGATATTGTGGAAAAAAAAAAAGAACCCAGAAATATGCTCTTCTTACAGACCCATTAGTCTCCTGGGTGTGGACAACAAAATACTGTCTAAAATACTTGCTACTAGACAAGAGCAGATTTTACCTTCCACTGTGGATGCCGATCACACGGGTTTTATCAAAAGTCAGAACTCATACTATAACACAAGGCAACTTTTTAACATTATTCACTATCTTAATTTTCATCAGACTCCTGGGGCCATAGTTTCAACGGACACTGAAAAGGCGTTTGATAGAACTGAATGGGAATATGTTTGAAGTGATGAGAAGATTCAGTTTTGGGCCCAACTATTTAGAATGGGTTGAACTTCTGTACTGAGCACCTACTGCTTCAGTTTTAACCAATGGTCTCCTGTCGGCTCCATTTAAATTGACTAGAGGTACAGCACAGGTAAGTCCACTATCTCCTCTCCTGTTTGCTCTGGCCATTGAGCCTTTAGCAATGGCTATCAGACAAAACCCACATATTCAGGGAGTAACTGTTGGAACAAAACAACATAAAATTCTATTGTACGCCAATGATGTCTTGCTGACATTAACAGACCCGGCTAAATCATTACCAGTAGTGACCCAGTGCATCAGGGAATTTGGTCTAATACCTGGCTATAAGATAAATTTTGGTAAGTCAGAGATAATGCCCCTGGGTTATATGTGAAACATTGAACCTATGTATGTCAAACCCTTCCGCTGGGCTCTGTCAGGATTTATATATTTAGGAATTAAAATTACACCTAAAATTACCCAATTATATGTAGAAAACATCAATGTCCCTGGTTTGAGATGGAGTCAGTACTGTGTAAATCCTTTTCCTCTGTGAATCTGCTGGGAAGACGTCTAAATGAGTTACCACCTATTGTTAAGGATAATTTCCTGATAAAAAATGTATTATGGGCATGGAAAAAAATGAGGAAAATATTTAAAAGTAACCCACTTAATACCCTTACAACATTAGATAACCCAGAACTCTCATTACAAAGTGCAGGATTAAATTTTACAAGCTGGCAAAGAGCAGGTATAAAGAGAATTTACGATCTCTTTGAAAATGGAAGATTTAAAACATATGATTCTTTGAAAACTCAATATCATCTTGAAAAAAAAGGATTTCTATAAATACTTACAAATCAGACATTTTGTATATAAGAAAGCTAATTCTTTGGATTTTACAGATGATTCTCACCAATTGGAAAAGTTTTTTTTCTTAACAACAGAGAGCACAAACGCTTCATATCAAAATTTTATTCTGAAATGTATAGTTTGAGCTTAAATAAACACGTGGTTAAGAAAATCCTGGTGTACTCTACTCAAATGTGCTATAGAAAATGATGTCTGGGATAGAATGCTGCTGCTGCCTTCCAGAATTTCAGTATGCAACAGATTTAAAGAGTTACAGTATAATATATTGCACAATGTTTATATTTTGCCATATATTTATAGTAAATATAAAACAGGAATTTCGCCAAATTGTGCTAAATGTAAAAGTCAAGTTGGTACAAGACTTCACGGTCTGTGGGAATGTAATATCATTCAGACATTCTGGAAGGCAGCATGCACAAACATCAGTAAAGTAGTAGGTAAACAGGTGCCAGTCAACCCACTACTACGCTTACTTGGAAATGTTCCTGACTCTTTGATGCAACATGAGGATGTTATTCAAACACTTTTAATGTTGGCTAGAAAAGCCATTATGGTGAAATGGGTTGGAGATGAAACTCCCCCCATCTCTATATGGAAATCGTTGGTCCTGGAAACCCTGACTTCAAGACTGGGGTATCATATTGATGGAAAAGCTAGAGTTTTTCTACAAAAATGGATGAAGCCGTTGGATGCTCTGGGACTGAATGGTGGCTTGGAATCAAGTGGACAGTAAGTGGATGTCTAAGCGAAAGCCCATGTACAAAAACTTTTGTTTTGTGGTCTTTTTTTTGTTTGTTTCTGTGCTGCTGTGAATGTGTCTGTCTGGTCTTGTATTGCTTTGTGAATTTTGATTTTTGAATAAAGTTAAAAAAAAATCCATCTATTCTCTCAGTGAGGAAGAGGGAATGAGGGGTTGCATAAATATGATGTGCTGTTGTTTTTGATGATGAGGATGTTTGCATGTGTGCCTTTTCGGAGGACAAACGAGTCATATTCATAGACTGTGGAGAAGCTAAAGAGCCAAATTTTCCCTGTAGTACAGTAACTGATAAAACAACATTTAGGCAACACTTGGGCAGCTCGGTGGCACAGAGGTTAGCACAGTAGCAGCACAGTAAGAAGGTCACGGGATCGATTCCACCCCTGACCATCGTGGGTTCAATCCCACCCCCTGACCCTCAGTGATCCTTCTGTGTGGAGTTTGCATGTTCTCCCCGTGTCTGCGTGGGTTTACCCCGGGTGCTCCAGTTTCCTCCCACAGGCCAAAAACATGCAAGTTAGGTTAACTGGAGACTCTAAAGTGGCCCTAGGTGTGAATGTACAGTATGTGTAAATGGTGAAGGGATTGGCACCGTAACATGGCTGCTTCATCCATCCAGGAGGATGCCCTGAATTTCCCTCTGGGGATCAATAAAGTACACAAAATTTTAAAAAATACAAAATTAGATTGATGAGGGATAAAAAAAAAATAGGGAGAAACTCGTCTCCAACTATATGCTAATGCATTTCTGTCGGTTGTAACATGAACACTGTTACAACTTTGAAGCTTTGAGAAGCAAACAGAAGTTCTTTCCTTCCCACAGAATAAATACACTCCCCTCGAAAAATATTGGACCAATGACAAGGTTTGTTATTTTAGCTGTTTACCAAAACATATTTGAGATACCGTTATATAATCAATATAGACTTAAAGTGCAGACTCAGCTTTAATTTGAGGGTATTCACGTCCAGATTGGAGTTACGGTTTAGGAATTCCAACCGTTCTTATACAAAGTCTCCTTATTTCAGGTGCTCAAAAGTAATGGTACAACTGACTCAAAAGCTATTCCATGGGCTGCATGGGCTATTCTCTTGTTAATCCATCATCAATCAAGCAGGAAAAAGGTCTGGGGCCTCATGTACAGTGGTGTGAAAAGTGTTTGCCCCCTTCCTGATTTCTCAATTTTTTGTATATTTGTAACACTTAAATGTTTCAGATCATCAAACAAATATGAATATTAGAAAAAGATAACACAAGTAAACACAAAATGCAGTTTTAAATGAAGGTGTTTATTATTAAGGGGAAAAAAATCTAAACCCACATGGCCCTGTGTGAAAAAGTGATTGCCCCCAAACCTAATAACTGGTTGGGCCACCCTTAGCAGCAACAACTGCAATCAAGCGTTTGCAGTAACTGGCAAAGAGTCTTTTACAGCGCTGTGGAGGAATTTTGGCCCACTCGTCTTTGCAGAATTGTTGTAATTCAGCCACATTGGAGGGTTTTCGCGCATAAACCGCCTTTTTAAGATCATGCCACAGCATCTCAATCGGATTCAGGTTAGGGTTTTGACTAGGCCGCTCCAAAGTCTTCATTTTGTTTTTCTTAAGCCATTCAGAGGTGGACTTGCTGGTGTGTTTTGGATTATTGTCCTGCTGCAGAACTCAAGTACACTTCAGTTTGAGGTCGTGAACAGATGGCCAGACATTCTCCTTCAGGAATTTTTGGTAGACAGCAGAATTCATGGTTCCATTTACCACATCAAGTTTTCAGGTCCTGAAGCAGCAAAAGAGCCCCAGACCATCACAGTACCACCACCATATTTTACTGTTGGTATGATGTTCCTTTTCTAAAATGCTGTGTTACTTTTACGCCGGATGTAATGGGACACATACCTTCCAGAAAGTTCAACTTCTGTCTCGTCAGTCCACAGAGTATTTTCCCAAAAGTCTTGGGGATCATCAAGATGTTTTCTGGCAAAACTCAGACAATCCTTTATGTTCTTTTTGCTCAGCAATGGTTTTCATCTTGGAACTCTGCCATGCAGGCCATTTTTGCCCAGTCTTTTTCTAATGGTGGAGTCATGAGCACTAATCTTAACTGAGACAAGTGAGGCCTGCAGTTCTTTGGATGTTGTTGTGGGGTCTTTTGTGACCTCTTGGATGAGTCGTCGCTGCGCTCTTGGGGTAACCTTGGTTGGCCGGCCACTCCTGGGAAAGTTCCCCACTGTTCCATGTTTTCGCCATTTCTGGATAATGGCTCCCACTGTGGTTCGCTGGAGCCCGAAAGCTTTAGAAATGGCTTTATAACCTTCTCCAGACTGATGGATCTCAATGACTGTTTTTCATTTGTTCCTGAATTTGAACATTCCGATGTCTAGCTTTTGAGGATCTTTTGGTCTCCTTCACTTTGTCAGGCTGGTCCTATTTAACTAACTAACTAACTAACCTGCACTTATATAGCGCTTTTCTAGTCACAAAGACCACTCAAAGCGCTTTATTTAAGTGATTTCTTGATTGAGAACAGGTATGGCAATCATCAGGCCTGGGTGTGGCTTGAGAAACTGAACTCAGCTTTCCAAAGATGTGATAAACCATAGTTAATTTATGTTTTAATGGGGGGGGCAATCACTTTTTTACACAGGGACATGCAGGTTTGGAATTTGTTTGGAATTATCCTTAATAATAAACACCTTCATTTAAAAACTGCATTTTGTGTTTACTTGTGTTATCTTTGTCTAATATTTAAATTTGTTTGATGATCTGAAACATTTAAGTGTCACAAACATACAAAAAATGAGAAATCAGGTAGGGGGCAAACACTTTTTCACACCACTGTATAAAGGATTGTGCAGCTTTCATACTGAAAGATGGTGTACTCACAAAATTTGAAAAGTACTATGTGCACACAAAAATGTTCAGATTTATTACCTCCGCCAAAGGGGGAGGTTATGTGATCATCGGCATTGGTTTGTCTGTTGGTCTGTTTGTCTGTTAGCAAGATAACTCAAAAAGTTATGGATGGATTTTCATGAAATTTTCACAGATTGTCAGAAATGGGGTATCCTACAGATGATTACATTTTGGGGGTGATCCAGATCACCGTCCACAAGAAAACTGCCATTACGCAAAATGCCATTTTTGTGAATAACTACTGAACCACTAATCCTATCATTGTCAATCCAATTGTCAATCCAATTTTCATGGTCAAGGAATCTGAAAACATACACACAAACACTGTATGGGGGGAACTGTGGCGCTAAACCGCCATTATGGAAAATGCCATTTTCGTCAATAACTACTGAACCACTAATCCTATCATTGTCAATCCAATTGCTTGTCATATGTTTTCATGGTCAAGGAATCTGAAAACGTACACACAAACACTGTATGGGGGGAACTGTGGCCGCCATTACGGAAAATGCCATTTTCGTGAATAACTACTGAACCAATAATCCTATCATTGTCAATCCAATTGCTAGTCATATGTTTTCATGGTCAAGGAATCTGAAAACGTACACACAAACACTGTATGGGGAAAACTGTGGCCGCCATTACGGAAAATGCCATTTTCGTGAATAACTACTGAACCACTGCTTGTCATATGTTTTCATGGTCAAGGAATCTGAAGACTGTATGGGGGAAACTGTGGCACTTGGCGGAGGTCTGCGCTCTCCGAGTGCTTTTCTAGTAAAACTGTGTGGCCAAAAAGACAAGAGGTGGAGCTGGAGGTGGCAAAGTTGAAGATGCTAAGATTTTCATTGGGAGTGACTAGGAGGGACAGGATTAGAAATGAGTATATCAGAGGGACAGCTCAGGTTGAGTGGTTTGGAGACAAACTAAGAGAGGTGAGGCTGAGATGGTTTGGACATGTGCAGAGGAGGGATAGTGGATATACAGGACACAGGATGTTGAAGATGGAGCTGCCAGGCAGGAGCAAAATAGGAAGACCACAGAGAAGATTCATGGCTGTAGTGAAGGAGTATATGGAAAGGGTTGGTGTTACAGAGGAAGATGCAAGGGATAGGGTGAGATGGAGACATATGATCCACTGTAGCGACCCCTAAAGGGAGCAGCTAAAAGAAGAAGATAAAACTGTGCGCACGCCCGATTCTCTGCTCCTTTTCTTAATACATTCCACCTCATGTGAAAACCATCACACATGCACAATCTCTTTACTCCGCCTCTGTTCCTCCCACTAATGACTATGTAAATGAAGAAAAACGCCCCTTCTGTCCCTCTTCTGTCAAACTATGATCATCAATCCTGCAGGAAAGCACAACATGAAAAAAATAACTTCACGGAGTGTGACACTGAGGCATTGATAACGGAGGTGGGGGTCAGAAAAAAATATTGTATTTTGTTCTGACCCTCCGGAATCAAGAATAAACCTAAGTTTATTGAGTGGACCGTGTTACAATGACAGTTCATTCATTCATTTTTTAAATTTCTGTTGGATCATAACAAGACAAAAAAGAAAAGGAAAGAGAAAAAGACAACATACTGTATTTCAGACAGAGAGGGTGTAGGCAGAAGCAACAGCTTGTGCCTACACCCTTTGTTAAAGCAGCCAGCTCAGACTGAAATAAAATAAAATAAAATGGTTCGGCATTAAAGGGCCTATATCATGCAAAATCGACTTTTTTGAGCTTTTAAGCATGTTATAATGTTAATTCCTCACCAAAAACACCCCCAAAGTGGTATTTTGCTCCATTCACGCATCTCTTGAGTATTCTTCCTCAACCCTGCTCTCTGAGCTGCTGCTCCGCTCTGTCCCTGATAATGACTGGGTCCCCACGTTCATACGTATGAACGTGGGTGAGCCGCCCACTCCAGGAAGTGCCTGTGCTGCCAGCACTGCCCCCAGGCTAACGCACACACCCACTTTCTCCGCGCAGCAAACGGAGCGGTGATCGGCAAAACTCTTTCACTTTAGCATTGACGCTGTGAAGAAGTAGTTCCTCTCGCACCTAATCTGCTCAGTGACAACTGTTTGCTTTTTTGCGTAAGACAATGTCTTCTAAGTGGCGTAAATGTGTCTTTGGCTGTGAGAGATTTAGAAGTTTGTTCAAAAGAAGAGCCTACTGGTCAGAAATGGTCAAAATAGACCAGAATGCAGAGGCTAAAATCATAATATAAGATAAGATAAGATAAGATAAGCCTTTATTAGTCCCACAACGGGGAAATTCCAGGATTGCAACAGCACAGGGATAGCAACACTCAGTGCAACAATCAGAAGGCAAGAAAAAAAACAAGCAAGCAAGAGCAGCTAATAAACATATGTACGTATTACTATAAAATATATATATATACACACACACACAGACACACAGTGCAGAGCACTGTAGCTGGATGGAATAAATATATGAATATATGAACACACAGTGCAGAGCATTGTAGCTAGATGGAATAAATATGTAAATATATAAACACCCACAGTACGGAGCATTGCAGCTAGGTGGAATAAATATGCAAGTATATAAACACACACAGTGCGGAGCAATGTAGCTAGATGGAATAATATGTAGATATATAAATATATAAACACACCCAGTGCTGAGCATTGTAGCTAGATGGAATAAATATGCAAATATATAAACACACACAGTGCAGAGCATTGTTGCTAGATGGAATGAAACAGCATAACCGTCTACTTAGTTATCCTACATGGTATGATTATGTGCCCATACATATTCTCACCCTCCATAGCGACCGGTATGTTCCTAGTTGTATGCCGGAGGGGACCATTGTGTAAGTCTATTGCATCTTTTGCATTCAAAAAACTATTAGTTTGTTACGTCTTTTTGCTATCTCTGCGAGCAGCCCTGCTTAGGTTGTACAGTCTGACAGCCGTTGGTAGGAAGGACCTACGAAACCTCTCGGTTGTGCACCTGGGATGATGTAGTCTGCTGCTAAATGAGCTCCTCAGTGCATTCAGTATGTCCTGCATAGGGTGGAACTCGGACTCCAGCAGAGATGACAGTTTAGCCACCGTCCTTCTCTCTCCTATCTCCTCCATCGGATCAAGGCGCTGCCCCAGGACAGAGCTAGCTTTCTTAATCAGTTTGTTCAGTCTCTTCCTATCGGCTGCAGTAATGCCACTGCCCCAGCAGACCACTCCAAAAGTGATGGCTGATGCCACCACCGTGTCATAGAATGACTTCAGCAGCGCCCCTTGTACACCAAAAGACCTGAGTCTCCTCAGCAGGAACAGCCTGCGCTGTCCCTTCTTGTAGAGTGCATCAGTATTGTGTGACCAGTCTAGTTTATTGTTCAGATGAATACCCAGGTACTTATAGGATGTCACCATCTCGATGTCTGTTCCCTGTATATTTACTGGTACTGTGAGGGGCTGCCCATGCCTGCGGCAGTCCACCACCAGCTCCTTAGTTTTCCTCGCGTTGATCTGGAGGCAGTTCCGATGGCACCAGTCCACGAAGTCCTGGATAAGCCCTCTGTACTCAGCTTCATCTCCATTGGAGATGAGGCCAACGATCGCAGAGTCATCAGAGAACTTCTGTAGATGGCAATGTGTTGTGTTGTATAATAATAATATTAAACGTGATTAACCATACACTACATAAAAATAATATTATAGGCTAAAATAATAACAGGAGGCTAAGGAGTTCAACATGCTCATCCATCTTTTCTAAAGTTTACTGCAGATGTTGTTTTCGTGGGCGGAACCCAGCGACACGCTGCAGCAGCCAGCTCAGGGGTTATGTCATGAAATGGGCGGCAGCCACAAGAAGGAGAGTCAGAGCCTCAGAGACTGAGGCATCTTACTTCTGGGCTTGCGAAAATAACTCATATTTCATAAGAAATTCATTCTCCAGTGTACCAAAGGTAATATACTATCACATACATGCATATAGTTTACTCTGAAAGGTTTAAAATAGCATGATATAGGCCCTTTAAAGTTTATAGACGGATCTCTATATGACAGTGTGACTGGGGGAGACAGAAAAAAAATGCTGTGAAAGAAAGCCCTTGGTAATCCGCACAGACAGATGTGATGCTACTGAGTAATAATAAGTAAATAAAATATAAACACCACTGAATACTACTCCAGTCTTTCAGCTGAATTTATACTTGTTACAAACCAAATCTGTGTCAGAATCCAAATGATGCCCGACAACCAGGAAGAAGCCCTTTATTAGGGCCTGAGCCCACTGACAACATCAGTGGGCAAGAGCCCTATTGTAATTATTAGTATTTTTTCTTTCTTTCTTTCTTTTTTCTTCTTCTCCAAGATCTCATTTTTGGGGTCGTGAACATGCATGAAAACTCACCATTTTTTGCAGGGACCTCAAGACTGGCAAAAAATTTTATATTTTCGAGGAAATATGAATGACCCCACAAAAATGGCTCTATAGCAGGGGTGTCAAACTCAAATTCACAGTGGGCCAAAATTAAGCAGTGAAGTAAAGTCACGGGCCAAACTCAATATTTATTGAAAAATTAACTGCAACTGATATGTAATGTTTAACCTTTTCATATGGAAACAAACTTTAGTTTTGCTTAAACACAGAATCTGGAACAACCAAAGCTTGATATTACAAACACATGAGAAATTAAATTTGAAATAAAAGACACATCAGTGGTATTCATTTCTTATTTAAATAAATAAATAAAGTATGTCTCTCCCCGTATCCTTTCAAGTTCCTTTTTAAAGTAAATCTTTTTCAAAGCCAACAACAAAAGAACCAAAAATAATAATGTCATTCAATAAAAATCCAACATTTCAACTATTAACAGACCATGCCTTACAGTAGAAAAAGTGCATAAATAACAGATATATTCAAGCTCAGTTTGCTACACTCTGATTTACTCTGCATATTGGTCTAAGCCAGATACCTGGCATCTTTTCTTAGATGCAAGTTCATCAATGTCTGGGGTCAGGCTCTGAGCTGAGGAAAACCTCAGGACGGAGTGAAGGTGTTCATCAGTGAGTCGACTTCTGTGAGGTGTTTTGTTCACCTTCATCATAGAGAACAGTTGTTCACATACTGTAGATATGTGCTGCCGAACATTGAGAGCATCTGAGCAGCTTGGGTGCGTAATTGAGGTATTGTGTCGGGGAGGAAACATGGAAACCGCGCAGCACCAACAGAATCATAATTTGATTTGAGCATGTCATTACATTGGAGTTCAATTAGCTCCATTTGGAGGCTGGTTGGTGCGCTTTCCACGTCGATCGCAAACGGGTTACTGAGCAGTTCAAATCTCCCTTTCTGAGCCTCAAAGTCGGCAAATCGCCGGGAAAACTTGGCGCTGAGCGCGTTGATTTTTTCAGCAAACTGTGCGCTAGGCAGCACGGCAGGAGAAATTTGCTCTACCATGGTTTGGCAGCATGGAAAATGACCCAAGTTTCCTTGCAGCATCAGAGTCTTCCACAGACACAACTTAGTTTTAAAGGTCCTCACTGCTGCGTACATGTCTGTGATGATGTGGCCCCGTCCCTGAAGCTGCAGGTTAAGCACATCGAGATGGCTCACAATGTCAGACAGAAATGCAAGCTCACACAGAAACTTTTTATCTCTCAGCTCTGTTGTGTCCTTCCCTTTGTTTTCCATAAACTGACAGATTTCCTCACGTAGCTCAAAACATCTGTTCAGTACTTTTCCTCTGCTTAGCCATCTCACCTCTGTGTGATAGGGCACATCTCTGTATTCCAAATCCAACTCCTCCAGAAAAGACTTGAACTGCCGGTGATTCAAACCTTTGGCTCTTATGAAGTTGACTACTCGTTTTATAGAGCTCATAACATGTTCCATTTGCAGAGCTTTGCCACAGAGCGCTTCCTGATGTATGATACAGTGATAAACTGTAAGTTCACCTGCATCTTCCTCCCGCATCTTCTCCTGAATCCTGCCGACCAATCCACTCTTTTGACCGCACATCGTGGGCGCACCATCTGTCGTCAGTCCCACAAATTTATCCCAAGGCAGGCTCATTTCAGTTATACATTTGGATACCTCTTCAAAGATATCTTTTCCTGTGGTGGTGCCATGTATTGATTTTAATCCTAAAAGTTCCTCTGTGACGCACAGGCTTGAGTCTACTCCACGGATGAAGATTGACAGCTGGGCAGTATCAGACGTGTCGCTGCTCTCATCCACAGCAAGGGAGTATGCAATAAAATCTTTTCCCTTTTTTATTAGTTGTTCATGTAGATTAGTGGAAAGGTCACACACGCGCTCAGCCACGGTGTTTCTGCTCAGGCTCACATTTAAAAATTCTTGCTTTTTATCTGGGCACACGATGTCGCAAACTTTGACCATGCACTTTTTGACAAACTCTCCCTCATTAAAGGGCCGGGCTGATTTTGCTATCTCTGCTGCCACAATAAAGCTGGCCTTTACAGCAGCTTCACTTTTTGATTTTGCTTTCATGAACATAGTCTGCCGGCAAACCAGACTTCTTTTCATCTCTTCCACCTTCTGCAGCTTCTGCTTTACGTCCAGGTCCTTGTACTTTTCATAATGTTTTGTTTCATAGTGTCTTCTTATGTTATATTCTTTCCTTACAGCCACGTTAGCTCCGCACACAAGACAAACAGGTCTGTCCTTTATATTCGTGAACAGATAATCTGCCTTCCACCTGTCTTGAAAGCTCCTGTTGTCCATCTTTCGTTTGGCCATTTTTGTGGAGGGTGAAATTAATTTGTCCGATGTGACTGGAGCATGGTTGTCAATGACTGTCAACAGAAAAAAGGAGCGCTTGCCGGTTTCGACTGCGCGCCAACATACTAGCAAAGCATTGTGGGATTTGTAGTATTAGCGGTACAGTATATACCGTGGGCCAGCTCTAATGCACATTTGATATGATCTCGCGGGCCAATTATAATTACACTGCGGGCCAAATTTGGCCCGCGGGCCTGAGTTTGACACATGTGCTCTACAGCGTCACCTAACGTGAAGTCTATGGGGAGTGGCACCCGCTTACTTTCGCGTAGAAAGATGAAAATCGGGTGAGATGTTTATCATGTCAAGACATGCAAAAAAACTCCACAGAAGTGATGATTTACACCCAACAGGAAGTCGGCCATTTTGGCAGGAAGTGGCAGTGACCTGATTTCCACCTCGCACATTTGATCGAGCTAGTCCTAGGGTTTTAGCCCAGTTGAGCTCATTTGTGGTGACAATCACCTATACCCATGTGCCATTAAAAGTTATTGAAAACTTTTCATGACACTTTACAGTTTGGCCGCAGGGGCGTGGCAAAGTTTGATGCCTCGCCATGATCATTCTATGACCATTCTGACGGCAATAACTCTGGTATGCATTGTCAGATTTCAACCAAATTCAATATTATGGATATTAGTCCAATTCCAAACAGTTCTACAGAACAATATTCTTAGAAATCTACAGCGCCACCTATAGGAGGCAGAAAGTTTGCATCATGTTGTTTTTTTAATACCTCAGGAAGTGAATGTCGGATTGGCACCAAGATAGGTATGTGTCATGGATGGCCCTCATGAGCAATCATAAGATGCCACAAATCGCCAGTGAGTTTGCACAGTTTATTAATAGAACAGAAAAGGAACAAAATAACAAGCCATGGGGGGCTAAAACACACTACAACGAAATACAGACAATGACAATGGAAAATGGATACATAAGGAAACACACTTACGAATAATGATGAAGGATTGTCTACGCCTGAGCAGTGGGATGCTCAATAACGTCTGACCATGGAAAGGTTTTTGACGAGACTGCCGCGCCTCTTCGTTCTCAGCTGCCCTCTTAAGTGGAGGGCAGCTGATGAGGCGAAATGCGGCTCAGCTGTCAAGTCTGACAGCCGGAAGCCCCTCCGAGCGCTGTCACAATAAAGGCTCAGGGAGCCAAAAGGGGCACACAGCCGTCACATAGGCGAAGATGGTGCATGGCTCGAGCGCGGACAGGATCGACGCTCGAACCATGACAGTACCTCCCCCCCCAAGGGCGAACTACGAGCACCCTATAACACCCAAGCCCCCACCCCCCACCCCCACCCCCAGGGTGGGCGGATGGGGGAAAAGGCCTGGAGGGCGAGAACCAGCAAGAGAGAGAGAAAAAAACACCATAACGATGACTGGGAACAAATGAGGTAATTACAGAGTACGGTTAGCAAGAAAAACGCAATACTCCATAGCGCACAAATGATACGGTGACAGGGAACAAATGAGGCAATTACTGAGTATGGTTAACAGAAAAACACACTACACAGCACTACCTACACAGATCGACATAGAGGAAAACACAATGCACCCGAGTGACCTTAATATTATATGAAAATAAGCGACACCCGGGGATGACTGCAGGCAGAGTCCAATAAAGCCGGAACTCTACCGGTGGTCTCCCTGTGTCCAATGTCCTGCTGGTGAACTGGGGGAAAAGGAAACGTTTGGGCGGCCTACCCCAGTCCCAGGCCCGGAAAGTCAGAACCTCCGGTGGCCGAACCTGGTCGCCCAGTAGAAAGCACAGTACGTCGGGTGGCCGACCCAGGGCGCCAAACCGGCGAAAGAGTTCCTCAGGTGGCCGACCCACATCCCTCAGCCACCAGAACCGTGGGGAAACAATTGGCAACAGCCTCCCTGGTGAGGGGAAAGACGTGGGAGAGCCGGGCCAAATGTAGACAACCCCATCAGCCCCCAGTGACAATGAGCTGGGATGGTGACGAGGATGATGATGATGAGGGGGATGATGATGATGATGAGCCAGTACAACATCAGGCGGCAGAGGGTCTGCAGCTCCTTCACTGATCTTGAACCATACCGGTGCTGCACCCCCGACGGGCCCCAACTGGGTCTCGGCTGCACCCGCATTGGACCCTGATTGGGTCTCGGCTGCACCCGCGTTGGACCCCGATTGGGTCTCGGCTGCACCCGCGATGGACCCCGATTGGGCTGGCGCAGCACCAGTGACGACCTCCAACCCCGACCCGGAACCTCCAGCACAGCGACTGGGATTGGCTCCACACCGATGACCCTGGGAGAAGGCTCAGGAAAAGGAAAAGAACCGGGATCAGAATCACCGGTAGCGACAGAGCCCAGCGAGACGAGCTCGGGTGCAGCAGACGGCTGCCCCTGGCTCGTCTCCCCAAGAGACAGGCAAAAATGCTCTAAAATGGAAAAAAGGAAAACAAGGTGGAGCACTTGCCTGCACTCGAGTTCTTTCGCCGTCCAGGACTTTGATGATCCAGGCTCAGGACAAAGAAGGTCATCGTCTGGCTCTCACTCGGCTACAGCGGGCTCCGCAGCTGGCATGATGGTCTCCACAGCCTGAGGACCCTCCGGCACTGACGTCCATGCCAACGACCTGCACGGCATGGTGGCAGGGGACCCTCGACCTGCTGGATCGGACCGCGCATCTGTGGAGACCCAGGGACGCTTCGTCGTCGGCGCAGGCTCCATGCTGCAGTCCGCTCTCCTCCTCTGCCCATGATGTGGCTGTGGGGCTGGAACCAGGCTCTCCAGAACCGCAGGACCCCTCCTCGTCCGGTGACGTAGGCCTGGCATCGTGGACCGCTCAGCGGAGGGAGACACAGAGGCAGCAGGTTTAGTGACAGAAGCTGCAGCAGGTGGTGGGAGCTCGGGGGACTGCGAACCCCGAACTCCACCCCCAGGAGTCAGACAAGGCAAATCACAACTACGGGGAGAAACATGAACTTGCACTTGCCTGTCTCCTGGAGGATGGATGGTGCCTGCTGTAGCAGACACTGTTCCTCCCTTTCCCCGCTGGATCGTGATGGCAGGCCCCTCGGGAAGATGAGAAGGAGCCGCTCGTGGGCGATTGCTGAGGGGCCGTGTCAAAGCATGACTCGCAGCTCTCGCAGCAGCCGGCGATGACGTCGAGGAGGAGGGGGCGTCAGTCGAGGTGGTCCGGGCACGAGGGGCTGATGGAACAGCTGAGACAGATGACCCGGGGGAAGTGACTGCGGGGATTCCCTCCTGTCGTGACATAGGGGATGCCGCTGACTGGGAGGCTGGGTTCCTGCAATGACCCGAAGCTGGATCCGGACAGGATTCTCGCTGAGGTCTCCTGTTGGTGCGACGATGATCACCGGCAGAGGGCGAGGCGAAGGAGAAGTTCGGGCTTCCTCGGTATTCACCCCTGGGCGGTGCAACCTCCTGGCCTGGAGCGGGGACAGGAACGGGACTCCGAAGCGAGGAGCAAGGATGCGTCCTCTTCGGCTTCCTGCCGGAGTTTCCCTCCAGCCCACGGAGTATCTCCCGCTGCGCGGCGATGTCCGCCTTCCTCGCAACGACTTCGAGGTGGTCGGAGTAGCAAGGAAGGCGATTAAGGATGCCCTCAGCGAGGTCCAGGTACCGGCGTACATCGCTGGGAGAGTTGTAGAAGGTAGCAGTGACGAGCATTCCATCCATGTAGTTTAGGGCCTCCGCCAGCTCGTAGCCCAGGCTTCGAGTGCGGCCCCTGAATGACGACATAATCCTCCCAGCACGCAGGCACCCAGACAGGAAAGAACAAGTCCAATAGGCAAAACTCATGGCGACAGGCATCTCAATCGGGTGGCAGTCTACTGTCATGGATGGCCCTCACGAGCAATCATAAGACGCCACAAATCGCCAGTGAGTTTGCACAGTTTATTAATAGAACGGAAAAGGAACAAAATAACGAGCCACGGGGGGCTAAAACACACTACAATGAAATACAGACAATGACAATGGAACATGGATACATAAGGAAACACACTTACGAATAACGATGAAGGATTGTCTACGCCTGAGCAGCGGGATGCTCAATAACGTCTGACCATGGAAAGGTTTTTGACGAGACTGCCGCGCCTCTTCGTTCTCAGCTGCCCTCTTAAGTGGAGGGCAGCTGATGAGGCGAAATGCGGCTCAGCTGTCAAGGCTGACAGCCGGAAGCCCCTCCGAGCGCTGTCACAATAAAGGCTCAGGGAGCCAAAAGGGGCACACAGCCGTCACATAGGCGAAGATAGTGCATGACTCGAGCGCGGACGGGATCGGCGCTCAAACCATGACAGTATGATGTATATGGGTATGTCTCTGAACAATTATAGCTATGAATATTCATGAGTAGCAATAGTGCCCTCTCTTGGAGACATGAAGGTTACACCAAAGGTTTTCTTCAATATCTCTGAAATAAAAAGTCTGATTGGTACCATTTATGGTGACAATCATCTATACCCATATGCCATCAAAAGTTGTTGAAAACTTTTCCAAATGCCTGACGGTTTGGCGAAAGGGGCGTGGCCAAGTTTGCAGCATCGCCATCACCTTTCCAATTGCTTTAACTATGGCATACATTGACTGATTTCAATCAAATTTTGTGTAATGAATAGGTAGCCAATACTGATAATTTCTATAATAAAGAATGACACATAGCAACAGCACCCCCTACCGCCAATGGACAGGAAGTTGCCATAACTCACATGTAGAATGTCCGATTGCTGCTAAACTTTATATATATATGATATTAGTCAGACCCAGAAAAGATTTTTGTAATGATAACAAACATAGCTATAGCCCCCTGGCAGAAAAAACAAAGCCTTACAACTCTTAAATACTTAGTCCAAACTCAACCAAATTTTGCGTGGTGCAACCAAATCTGAACCTTTCTATAATGAACCATTACACATAGCTCTAGCGCCCCCTAGCAGAAAAACAAAGCTTAATAACTCTGGCATACTTTGTCCGAAGTCAACCAAATTTAGTGTCTTGAATAGGTAGCCACTGGTGAACATTTCTATAATATACAATGAGACGCAGCAGTAGCATCCCCTACCGCCAATGGACAGGAAGTTGTTTTGTTTTTTTGCAGGGATATGATCGTTCCATGTAAACATGTCAAAATATATCCCAACAACAAGCCATGGGTTACTAAATCGGTTACACACGTGGACAAAATTGTTGGTACCCCTCTGTTAATGAAAGAAAAACCCACAATGGTCACAGAAATAACTTGAATCTGACAAAAGTGGTAATAAATAAAAATTCTATGAAAAGTAACCAATGAAAATCAGACAATGCTTTTGAACTGTGGTTCAACAGAATTATTTTAAAAAACAAACTCATGAAACAGGCCTGGACAAAAATGATGGTACCCTTAACTTAATATTTTCTTGCACAACCTTTTGAGGCAATCACTGCAATCAAATGATTTCTGTAACTGTCAATGAGACTTCTGCACCTCTCAGCAGGTATTTTGGCCCACTCCTCATGAGCAAACTGTCCAGTTGTCTCAGGTTTGAAGGGTGCCTTCTCCAGACAGCATGTTTCAGCTCCTTCCACAGATGTTCAATAGGATTTAGATCAGGGCTCATAGAAGGCCACTTTAGAATAGTCCAATGTTTCTCTCTTAGCCATTCTTGGGTGTTTTTAGCTGTGTGTTTTGGGTCATTATCCTGTTGCAAGACCCATGACCTGCGACTGAGACCAAGCTGTCTGACACTGGGCAGCACATTTCTCTCTAGAATATCTTGATAGTCTTGAGATTTCATTGTACCTTGCACAGGTTCAAGACACCCTGTGCCAGATGCAGCAAAGCAGCCCCAGAACATAACAGAACCTCCTCCATGTTTCACAGTAGGGACAGTGTTCTTTTCTTGGTATGCTTCATTTTTGCGTCTGTGAACATTCAGCTGATGCGCCTTGCCAAAACGTTCCAGTTCTGTCTCATCTGTCCATAGGACATTCTCCCAGAAGCTTTGTGGCTTGTCAACATGCAGTTTGGCAAATTCCAGTCTGGCTTTTTTATGATTTGTTTTCAACAGTGGTGTCCTCCTTGGTCGTCAACCATGAAGTCCACTTTGGCTCAAACGACGACGGATGGTGCAATCTGACACTGATGTACCTTGACCTTGGAGTTCACCTTGAATGTGTTAAGAGGCTGTTCTGGGCTCTTTTGTTACCATTCATATTATCCGTCTCTTCCATTTTTCATCAAGTTTCCTCCTGCGGCCACGTCCAGGGAGGTTGGCTACAGTCCCGTGGATCTTAAATTTCTGAATAATATATGCAACTGTAGTCACAGGAACATCAAGCTGCTTGGAGATGGTCTTACAGCCTTTACCTTTAACATGCTTGTCTATAATTTTCTTTCTAATCTCCTGAGACAACTCTCTCCTTTGCTTCCTCTGGTCCATGTTTAGTGTGGTACACACCATGTCACCAAACAGCACAGTGACTACTTGTCACCCTTTAAATAGGCCGACTGACTGATTACAAGTTTGTAGACACCTGTGATGTTAATCAGAGGACACATCTTGGTTGAACATGTCCCTATGGTCACATTATTTTCAATCTTTTATAGGGGTACCATCATTTTTGTCCAGGTCCGTTTCATGAGTTTGTTTTTAGTGGTCTTTGTGACTAGAAAAGCGCTATGTAAGTGCAGTTTAGGTAGTTAGTTTTAAAGTAATTCTGTTGAACCACAATTCAAAAGCATTGTCTGATTTTCATTGGTTAATTTTCATAGAATTTTTATTTATTACCACTTTTGTCAGATTCAAGTTATTTCTGTGACTATTGTGGATTTTTCTTTCATTAACAGAGGGGTACCAACAATTTTGTCCACGTGTGTATATATTTACCATAAAGTGACTGAAACAGCGCGGTGGCGGAGTGGTTAGCACTGCGGCGGCACAGCAACTCACCCTTGGCCGGGGGATCCTGGGTTCGATCCCAGCCCCTGACCAACAGTGATCTGTGTGGAATTTGCATGTTCTCCCCGTGTCTGCGTGGGTTTACTCCAGGATTTCTCCGGTTTCCTCCCACATGCCAAAAACATGCAAGTTAGGTTAATTGGCATCAAACTGGGGATTCTAAATTGTCCTTAGGTATGACTGTGAGAGTGAATGGTTGTCTGTCTCTCTGTGTTGGCCCTGCGATGGACTGGCGATCTGTCCAGGGTGTACCCTGCCTCTCGCCCAAAGATGCTGGGATAGGCTCCAGTTCCCCCACGACCAGAAAAGGATTAAGCAGAAGAAGATGGACGGATGGATGGATGACTGAAACAATTTTCCCCAGCCCCAAACCACACCTATAGTCTAGTGCAGGGGTCGGCAACCCACGGCTCCGGAGCCGCATGCGGCTCTTTCATCCCTCTGCTGCGGCTCCCTGTGGCTTTGGAAAATAAATGAGTATTTAATTAAAATGTATTTTATTTTAGTTCATTAGTTTTTAAAATGTAATTCTAAATTTGAAGATTATGGTGATCTTGTAAAATCTAAAAAAAAAACGTGTTAAAGTTTAATCACCATCAGCGAAAATCAACACAAAGTCGGAAGTTGTCACCCGCGATAACCCGGATGTGTTGTGTTCAAGCTACTGCTGTATTGTAAACAGCCCTGCGATTGGATAGTTGCAAACGATTGGACCAATCAAATGGCTCGTTGTATGCTTTTTCAAAGATTCATCGCGGCGTGTTCTCAGGGGTGTGATTTTCTGTTAATTCGCTGAATTCCGCTTTATTTTATCTTCCAGGAAGATAAAGTACGTTAAGTACGTTAGTGGCTTGTGGTCCACGAATGCAGTGAAGCTGCGCCCTTTCAGGCAGGACTGGAAGTGGCGTATGGCCACCAGTAATCGATATGGCCAGGTGGAGAGTCATTAACTCTACAACGGCTGTATGAGCTGGGCTGGCGCGAGGGATTAAACGGTAATAAAAGTTAACCATCCCCTTTTATGATTCCAAACAGTTTGAAATTGACAGTGCACAGTGGACATTGACTCATAACTTTTGAATATTTCTAAGACTTGGCTGCATCAGTGATTGTACAAAATGAACTGCTCAAGTCTCAATGGAGATTGAAACTGGTGATCTGAAATGAATGCTGAAATTATAAAAAGTAATGGTATGTTGGAATTTTATTTCTATTATGGAATAGATAAAATTAACTGATTTTGATTTGATCAAGTGTTAAAGCATGTGATGGATAATGCTTGTTGGAATATTTTAGGAATGCTATCTTCTTGGAACATAAGTCAGTATTATACAGTAATAAGTGGCATTCAGCTGTTTGTTTTATGTCATTTAAGCACAGTTCTGGTACTTAAAAATCATAAAAACCCAGGAGCTTGCCCCCCATCCCACCCCGGACCCCGCTGGGGGACTATGTCCCCCAGACCCCCTGCTGAATTTTCAGATAATTTCCCCAACCCCAAATCACATCGCTGGTTCGTGTTGGAATTCTGAGCTTTCGGTATTGTTTTCAGCGGAATTATGAGATTTTTATCGAAGGATCAGGAGTCATCAGTGCTAGAAATAGCACTCTCCTTTCAACCCAATGTCAACCTTCAACCCAATGTCTTTTTTTTTCGGAGTTCAAAATGTTTTTGTTGCATGCAGAAATGTAATTTTGTTTTCTCTGCAGGAGTTCCCTGATTTCATAAATGCAACACATTATAGTTTGTTTATACATAGCATAAAGCACAGGTGTCAAACTCATTCCATGGAGGGCCAAGACCCTGCAGGTTTTACCTCCACCCAGTGGCTTCAACAGGTGTTTTCTCTGAATTTCTTCCCACTGATTGCTGATCAGTGAAAACACCTGCTGAAGAGACTGGGTGGAAGTAAAACCTGCAGGGTCTTGGCCCTCCATGGAATGAGTTTGACACCCCTGGCGTAAAGGGAAAAAAGTTATATGCAGTGTTATTTCATTTTAAGTGTCAAAAGGGTTTTTGTGGATCCCAGTGTTTTCTTTTCTGTGGGAAACGGGTCCAAATGGCTCTGAGCGGTAAAGGTTGCTGACCCCTGCCCTGGACAGATCGCCAGTCCATGGCAGGGCCAACACAGGGAGACAGACAACCATTCACTCTCACAGTCATACCTAAGGACAATTTAGAATCCCCAGTTGATGCCAATTAACCTAACTTGCATGTTTTTGGCATGTGGGAGGAAACCGGAGAAATCCCGGAGTAAACCCACGCAGACACGGGGAGAACATGCAAACTCCACACAGATCACTGTTGGTTGGGGGCTGGGATCGAACCCAGGATCCCCCGGCCAAGGGTGAGTTGCTGTGCTGCCGCAGTGCTAACCACTTCTCCACCGCGCCGCCCACAACCAATCCACTAGTTGTCAAATTGAGAGTCTGGAGAACAAGTGAAGGATACAGATTATATTAATACATTTGAACAAGGAGCATTATGAGGAAACAGGATGAAAAGTAGCTTCTTCTAAATAAAACTTTCATCTATAATTTATGAAAATATCAGGAACTAAAGCTGTGTGATCGCTGTTGAAAGTAGGAGATGGGTGATATTTTTCAGATTTAAACAATTTATGAATGTGCTGATAATTAAAACTATGCAAAAATTATGGTCAGATATTCAGAAATTTATTTTTCAGCACAAAACAATTTATAATATATATCTAACATTTATTTCATGAATGAAGCTATATAAATGAAGCTATAAGCAGTTTTTTCCCACTGCTGTAGTAGGCATTCATTAATGCCACATAATATTCAGAGCTATGTACAGTATATAAAAAACTTTATAAGCAGCATAATCTTTATTTTAAAGGTCAAACTGCCGTTGCGGCTCTCAGCCACGTCTGTTTTAGTCGGAGACGGGCAAAACGGCTCTTCGGCTGGCAAAGGTTGCAGACCCCTGGTCTAGTGGCTAGGAGGGATTCCCATGCACCCCCCGGAAATCAACTTTTAACCAGCATTTCTGGAATGCTCTGGATAAGCTGTTAACGAAATGCCTTGTTCCCAAGCTTGCAAAATGTCCCACGTGACTTTTTTATGCTAATTTTATGTAAATTATTGCCGCCATTACCAGAAAATGCATTTTTGTTCTTTAAATGTTTGAGAAAACTCCTTAATTATGGCTTCTACACCCATGTTATGAAGGTCAATGGTCACATTGAACCTATTTTCAGAATGCCCATATTTGTATAGAACAAGAAAATATGCAAATTAGGTCCGCCATTGTGCAAAAATCTTTATTTCTCTATATCTCTACCAGTCTTGGACATAGCCTCACCAAAATGGTTTCTATCTCCCTTATTACATGGTCAAACAATACGATAACGTTATCATTGTTGTGAATACACGTGTTACTAGTATGTTATGAAATCCTGTAATTACGGATGCCATTAAGAAAAAATAGTTTTTTCGCCCTATTTCGCCCTGGATCAAATCCAGCTGTGACCTCTTGAATCATTATTCCTCCCGCGCTGTTTACGATGTTGTTGCCATGGACATTCGTTGTCGTTTTGTTGAGATTGTCCCACTCACAATGGAAAACGGCATTAGCTTCTCCCATCACAATTTGAGGTGAAAGGTAGGTCGAAGACTCATCTAAAGCTTTGGCCAATGCAGTTTCCAGTTCCAATCCGAACTCATAAGTCTCCGAGTGACCAAGCCTGTTCAAGATCATAGTTAGTTGCTTGTTCCTAAATAAGTGACGTACTGTGACACAAAGTAACAGGTGTTTCGGAAGCTTCCACTTGCCGTCAGTGACTGCACGACACAAATCTTGACCAATGGAGAAAACCAGCCGATCCACCTTTTCACTTGTCTGGATTCCCTCTTTTCCTGACATTACAATGTTGAGGAATCGTGCTAGCTCTGGAGGCAGGATAGCTTCAGAACTGAGCTCTACGTCATCAGCTGCCGGTGGCCATGGTAATTCTTTGGCCTGCTTGTAGGCATTTAAGATAATGCCCTGAAGAAGGAATGCCACGTCCTGGAGTTTGTCTTTATTTCCTAGAGTATAAGCTCGGGAGAGAGCATCAGAGATCGCGAGTTTTGAACTGTAAACAAGCCAGAATGATAGAGCGCCACAAGTGTCCTGTTGGACTTTCGTGAAGCAGACATCCTTGATGATCGGATCATTCTGTAAACATTTCATTAGCTTCTCAGATCGGTAGCTGTCGATCTCGTACCCATTTCGAACCAGCTCATTGACATAGAGAAGACGCAGATCGCACATACGAATAACTTCATTCTGCAGAACAACACGAATTTTGACATTCTCCAGTACCAAAGAAAACGCCTTTTCGTGGGTGCAAGACATCAAAGTATCCTTGGCTTCACTGATCCTAAGAATACTACGCTCATAATTGGCGAACGCTGTACGGAACGACCGCCAGGCATGACGGATGGTGCTTGGCTTCTGCAGCGAAAAGGTCTACATCTTTTACTAGAGCATGAAGACGGGTAAGGCCCATTTTCTCGGCGCGAGACGATCGTTCTTTCGGTTTTGCGGTCACACCCTTTAATCTCTACCTTTTCACAGAAAATACACTCCTCTGGGAATATGGGACCAGTGGTTCCAGCAGACGACAATTGGCGTTTGATGCGTTGAGGCTGAGAACTCGAGCCAGATGGCTCAGAGTCTTCGATTTCTAGGCGATCAAGGTTTCTGATGAATCGAACATAGCACTGGCGGTGGTATCCTATTAATTCTAAATCATCTGGAAGAGTTTCTGGGATTTTATTGCAGACTAACTCCATCCGATACGGCGAGTCGTGGGACTGATGGAGACGTTTACTTTGGATTTCATGGAGCTGGTGCAGTTTCTCAGAAGCCGTCCCTTTTATTTGAGTAAAGGGAGTAAAGGAGCCATGATCTTTGATAGAAGGCTCATGTCGTAGGTCGAGCTCGTTTTCGATTTGACATGTCTGGTAAATATTACAACTCTATCCCATCTGTCTACGTGGAAAAGAAAAATATGCCGTGAAATGTTGAAAAATCATCAATTGAAAATGATTTCAAACTACTGTCAGCCAATTTGTTTTTATCACGTTTGCAAAAGCTTAGTAACAATTCAATACTAATTTGAATTTTTTCAACTATTTCAAAAAACATGACTTTTAATAAATGGGAAAAAGTATAGGAAGTATACTCACCTTGAAGGAAGTCGAAAGTGCTATAATGGTGCTTGCATTTACAGAGCCCCTAAAAGAGCTGGTAGCCGCCATTTTGTTTTGAAATGGCCAAGAAAGACTGGGCACTAACACAGAGTTCCCAGCAACAGTACCACAGCATAGAAATCACGTTTTCGCATGCAATTATAAAATAAAAGCACATTTCAAAACAAATGCATCGCTATCTAAGAAATTTGGCAAACTGATTGTGATTTTAAGTGATTTTCATAATTCACTACCTCATTTGTAGTATTTGTGGATGGGTGCTTTAACCATTTATTATGAAAATGCATACGGTGAGAAAGAAAACTTGAATAGCACGATCAATCTTCGTGTTCCTTGACCATGTTAATAGGGAGGTAGAAGCTCCCAGAAAATGTTTATCTTTAAAAGGTGCCAAAATAGGGTGAAAAAACTATTTTTTTCTTAGTGGCAGCCGTAATTACAGGATTTCGTAACATACTAGTAACACGTGTATTCACAACAATGATAACGTTATCGTATTGTTTGACCATGTAATAAGGGAGGTAGAAACCATTTTGGTGAGGCTATGTCCAAGACTGGTAGAGATATAGAGAAATAAAGATTTTTGCACAATGGCGGACCTAATTTGCATATTTTCTTGTTCTATACAAATATGGGCATTCTGGAAATAGGTTCAATGTGACAACTGACCTTCATAACATGGGTGTAGAAGCCATAATTAAGGAGTTTTCTCAAACATTTAAAGACGTAACAAAAAATGCATTTTCTGGTAATGGCGGCAATAATTTACATAAAATTAGCATAAAAAAGTCACGTGGGACATTTTGCAAGCTTGGGAACGAGGCATTTCGTTAACAGCTTATCCAGAGCATTCCAGAAATGCTGGTTAAAAGTTGATTTCCGGGGGGTGCATGGGAACCCCTCCTAGCCACTAGACTACTACAGCAGCTGCTGTCACAAGCTATGGAGAAACACAAAGCAACGAAACAGGTAGCAATATAATTTACTGTTTTTGTGTTCTGGGTGAAAAATTGACAGACGAGTCACCTCACAGTAGAAGAATGCACAACGTTTATTTCGAGGTTACGTGAAAAACATGTTTCAATAGCAAAACACATGCACAACTGTTTACCTTCATCAGTTAATCGATATGTCCCCGTCCAGGATGGCAAGAGTTTCCTGGCACATGTGCAGTTCACTGCGACCACTGCGTTCTTGTACACACGGTCACTTTTTGGGGCCCGCATGCGCTCAGTCAGCACTCACCCTTTGCATAGGGTTTGCGCACAAATGCATCCACTGCGCTCGCTCGCATACCATCACGTTTTTGCCACTATGAATTGGGCTTTAGGCTGGAAAAAAAAAACAAAACAGAAATCCATCAGAGAGATAGCGGAAATGATAGGAGTGGCCAAATCAACAGTTTGGTACATTCTGAGAAAAAGAGTGCACTGGTGAGCTCGGGAACTCAAAAAGGCCTGGACATCCACGGAAGACAACAGTGTTGGATGATCACAGGATCCTTTCCATGGTGAAGAAAAAAAGCTTCACAACATCCACCCAAGTGAAGAACACTCTCCAGGAAGTAGGTGTATAGTCTACCATAAAGACAAGACTTCATGAGAGCAAATACAAACAGTTAACTACAAGATGCAAACCATTAATCAGCCTCAAAAATAGAAAGGCCAGATTAGACTTTGCCAAAAAACATCTAAAGAAACCAGCCCAGTTCTGGAACAACATTCTTTGGACAGATGAAACCAAGATTAACCCGTACCAGAATGATGGGAAGAAAAAAGTCTGGAAGAGTCTTGGAACAGCTCATTAGCCAAAGCACACTGCATCTTCTGTAAAACATGGTGGAGGCAGTGTGATTCCTGCATGCACAGCTTCCAATGGCACCGGGTCACTAGTGTTTATTACCTCCGCCAAGAACATAATATAATCGGGGTGGTGTGGCCGTTTGTTTGTTTGTCTGTTAACAGGATTACACAGAAACTACTGTATGGATTTTGATAAAAATTTTCACCAGAGATAGCCCTTGAGCCAAGGATGAACCCATTAAATTTGGGTGATGATCTGAGAGTGCATACCTCCACCAAGGATCTTGTTTGTATTTGTGCAGATTACTTCTTACCACCACCACCACAAGTCATCACCATCAAAGACGAGCCAGTTGAGACTGTCAACGACTTTGTCTACCACAGATCTAAGATCACCAGCTCCTGCTCATCAGACCCAGAGATTATTCGCTGCCTGTAGCTGTCTCGCAGTGCTTTCGCCCACCTCCAGAGAGTCTGGTAGAGCGGGAACAGCCGCATGGCCACAAAGCTGTGAATCTTTAACACCTGTGTGATCCCCGTCCTCTTTTACGGGTCCGAGACCTGGACCCTCTCCACCACAACCACCCACCATCTGAATACATTCCATCAGACCTGCCTCTGTAACATCCTCGGTATCCGATGGTTCCAACAGACCACAAACGATGAGGTCTACAGGAGGGCAGGCTGTCCCATCCCCATCTCCACCATCATCAGAACAGGGAGGCTGTGGCTCCTCAAGTCACGTAGCTAGGCTGAAAAATGGGACACCAGCCAAGCAGGCCCTCTACGCCAGCGCTAGTCTCCACCCCCCACCCCACCCCCACCCCCGGGCTGGCATCGCCCCCAAGGTCGGCCCAGACTGTCCTGGAAAACCCAGATTGCAATGATAAGACCTCTGGCTGACCTCATCGCCCTTGCCCAAGATCGCCCTGCCTTCAGACAATTGGCCGCCACTTAAGTGGTCAGGCGAGGGTTAAGTTAAGTAAGTAAGGCACAAAAACTACTGGATGGATTTGGATGAAATTTTCACCAGAGGTGATCCTTGGGCTAGAGAGTAACCAATTACATTTTGGTGATGATCTGTGATTGCATACCTCCACCAAGGCTCTTATCTTCTCACAGTGTGTTAGCAGGAATACTCCAAAACTGCTGGATGGATCTGGATGAAATTTTCACTAGAGGTGGTCCTTGGGCTAGAGACAGACCCATCACATTTTGGTGATGATCCGAGAATGCGTACCTCCACCAAGGCTCTTATCTTCTGACAGTGTGTTAGCAAGTCTACTCCAAAACTACTGGATAGACTTTGATGCAATTTTCACCAGAACCGGCTCGTGGCTTACACATGAGCCCATTACATTTTGGAGGTGATCCATGAGGGATGGAAGGAGCCGTGGTGGAGGTATGAGCTCTGTCAGTGCTTTTCTAGTGGATGATATGACAGAAGACAGAAGCAGCCAGATGAATTCTGAAATGTATAGGGATATACTGTCGGCTCAGATTCAGTCAGAAGTTGACATCGTATGGCACCAAGGGCTGATTCTGAAGCTTCTGCTTACCACAATCATCTTGAACTGCAGCTTCATCCTTAAGACCAGTGATGGACAAGTCAGTAGACTCCGCCAGTTGAGAAATGCCATTCCCCAGGGCTCTGTTCTGGCACCTACCCCTTCAACAACTACATTAGCGATCTACCACGGACAACCTCCCTACAGTACGGCTATGCTGACGATCTTACTTTGTTGTACACCAATGTCAGTTGGTTCAAGATGGAGGAAATTCTCACTGAAGACATTGCTGCCATCTCAGACTATCTAAGGGTATGGAGGCTGAATCTCAGCATGGAAAAAACTACTGCTACTGCATTCCACCTCGCTAACAGGAATGCTAACCGCCAGCTCAATGTCACCCTGGGAGATTCAACCTTGCTATACACCCCTATGCCAACATACAGTACCTTGGAATCAAACTTGACAGATAACTTACCTACAAGCACCATCTTGTCTCTCTGCGTGCTAAAGTATTATCAAGGAATAATCTCTTGCGCCGCCTTGCTGGTTCTTCATGGGGAGCCTATACAAGCACACTCCGTACTGGAGCACTTGCACTGGTATACAGCGCAGCAGAATATGCCTCTCCAGCCTGGAGTAGGAGTGTTCACACTAAGAAGCTGGATGTCACACTCAATGAGACCATGAGGATAATCACAGGCTGCCTTCGTGCCACACCTGTGGATTACCTGCCTGTTTTATCTGGCATCGCTCCTCCTTCCCTTCGCAGAAAACACCAAACACACATGCTTGTGAAGAAGGCCACTGAAGAAAACGAGCATCTCTTACATCATCGCATCCAAGCTGCCCAAGATCTAGGCGCTCAATAAGATAAGATAAGATAAGCCTTTATTAGTCCCACAATGGGGAAATTCCAGGATTGCAACAGCACAGGGATAGCAACTCAGAGCAACAATCGGAAGACAAGAAAAAACAAGAGCAGCGAATATACATATGTACATATAAATATATAAACACACAGTGCGGAGCATTGTAGCTAGATGGAATAAATATATATTTTTATTTATTTATTTATTTGTTTATTTATCAGGGACAGTGCAATAAACATAGACAAAAAAGAAAATCTGTGTCGCACAGAGAGTGTATAGCATTAAGTTAGTTTGCAACTCTTATCCCTGGATGGGCTTTAGAGAAAAGAAACGGAGAAAAAGAGAAAAAGATGAAGAAAAAACAAAATGAAAACAGTATGAACAATATCCACATACATCAGTGCAAACAAAATTATGAATACACAATATAAAAACCTGATTCACATTTGCCTGTTACAGTAAAATGCCTATTACACATTTGCCTTCCCTTCTTCACTCACACCCTGCAGACAATCATTTCATACATGGGTACATTCTTGTTTACTTTTCAGCCAGTTTTTAACCTTTGTAGTAAATGTTTTAAAATCCGTTATTACTTTGATTTCATTTGGCATTGTGTTCCAGATATAACTGCCCTTTATAGAGAAAGCTGTTTGTCCAAATGTGGTTCTGCGGTGGGATATTTTACAGTTATTGTTAACAGAACTCCTGGTGGCTCTGCTGCTGTCCTGTCTTTGGATGAATCCAACAAGTGGCTCTGGCGCTGATTTATGGAAACATTTGAAAATTAATTTCAGAAAACAGAGGTCAATGAAACTCTCAAAACTCATTAGATTATATTTTTTTAGAATATAACAATGATGCCACCTAATGGGCTTCTTATCCAAAATTTTTAGAGTTTGATTATATAATGAACCTATATGTTTTATTGTAGAAGGAGCTGCTTGAGCCCAAACTGTCAGACAGTATGATATATGCGAAAAAAACATAGAATGCATATACAGTACGGCTGCTTGGTGTGGTATGTAATGTCTAATTAATTTAAAGCAATTCAAATTTTTTTTACCGTTTTAGAAATCTTCTTTATGTGAAGATTAAATTTGAGTTGAGGATCTAGTACAATGCCAAGGTATCTGAATTCTGTAACTGAACTGATATCTTGATCATGTATATTAACTTTAAAATGTTGCAAGTTACATTTTTTGATTGAAAGGCACATTGAAACCGTTTTCTGAAGGTTCAGCAGTAGATGGTTCTGGATGAGCCACTCTTGGACATCAACCATGCTTGAAGACAGGACGTCTGCAGCCTTAGCTGGAGTCTTAGCAGCTGTGTAAATAACTGCATATCTGCATAAAGTTGATATGTTGCAGCTGAGCAGTGTAATGGCAGGTCATTAATAAAAATGCTGAAAAGTAAAGGACCAAGAATGGACTCTTGTGGGATACCCATACTATTATTTAAAAGGAAGGATTTATCCTGGTGAACTTTTACACACTGTTCTCTGTTCTGAAGATCAGATGCAAACCATTTTATCGTATTGGGAGAAAAGTTAAAAGATACCATTTTGGATAAAAACAAGCTGTGGTTTACAGTGTCGAAAGCCTTTTTGAGATCCAGAAAAACAGCTCCCACCACATTACCCCTGTCCAAGGACTGTTTGACATTTTCAATAAGACAGCAGTTTGCTGTTTCTGTTGAGTATCCTGGTCTAAAACCAAATTGGTGTGGATGAAGAAGTTGACTGTCTTGTAGATGGTCTATCAGCTGTGTAGCGACAACTTTTTCAAGAACCTTAGACAGGACTGGTAATTACATATATCATCTTTACTACCCGATTTAAAAACTGGTATGACGACAGCTTTTTTCCAGCCAGATGGAAATGTACAGGACCTAATGGAGAGATTAATGAGATGAGTCAGTGGTTTGATTAATATTTTGCTGTGTGTTTTGAGAAAAGAAGTGCTCATATTGTAGATATCATTAGTTTTTGAGTTTGACAGTGTTTTAACAATGCCAGCGATTAAATCTTCATTTACCTCATTGATGTGAAAAGAAACTGTTGAAAGTATTGGTTTAATATTGTTGAGCACATTTGGCAGCACAAAGTTTTTTGTTAATTCTTCCACTGACTCCACAAAATATGAATTAAATTTATTTGCCAATGTAGCATTGTCACTGATGGTCTTGCCATTAATTCTAAGTTCCTTTACCCACTTCTGATCATTTTTTTATTGGTTAAGTTATTTAAATGCCTCCATAGGGAACTGTTGTTACCCTTTGCATGTTCTATCAATTTATTGTAATAAGATGCTTTTGATTTATGCAGCTCTTGTACCACTTTATTTCTTAAACTTTTGTAAACGAGGTGATCATTTTGTAGTTTAGAGGTTAATGATGTTTTCAATGCAGAGTCTCGCCTCTTCATAAGTTTTCTTATTTCATTATTTAACCATGGTAGGTTAATCTTGTTGTCTACTTTTAATTTGCTTTGTAAATTTTTCTATAGACTTTGTTGTAGTTATAAAATTACAAAAATCATCTACTTCATGTATTGACATGAGCTGCTCCCAATTTTGATTCTCTAAATGATGTTCAAACTCCGCAGTTTTTGATTTGGGAATAATAAAATTTACTTTGTCAATATCAATTCCCCCAAAATACTGTAATCGCTTTTTAGTAAGTTTTCTGACAGCAAGAACCATGTTATGATCTGAGAGACCAGTTACAAGATTATAGGTTCTGGTTATTCGTTCTGGTTTATTAGCAAATGCCATGTCAATAAGTGTACTAGATTGTTTGGTTATCCTAGTGGGTCCTTTGATCATTTGTTGGTAATTAAATTTAGTCATAAGGCCTTTCAGTTTCTGTTTGTCCTTTTTATCAGACCAGTTAATATTAAAGTCACCATAAAATATTGTTTCTCTGCACCTCTCAAGTTACCAGATCACTTAATTCATTATAGAAAGAAGAATTGTATGACGGTGGGTTGTACAATACTGCAATGTTGAAATTCATTACCGGTGAGAGACATACATTAACAGCTAAACATTCAAGTGAAGTATTCAAATCAACCAGTTGACATTTAAATTTCTCTTTGATGTAAATTAAGACACCTCCTCCCCTCCCTACCTACCTGTCTTTTCTAAAACACTGATAAGGTGTTGGCTCCCTTCCTGTTCACTCTTTATACTGCGGACTTCTCACACAACACAACACACTGCCATCTACAGAAGTTCTCTGATGACTCTGCGATCGTTGGCCTCATCTCCAATGGAGATGAAGCTGAGTACAGAGGGCTTATCCAGGACTTCGTGGACTGGTGCCATCGGAACTGCCTCCAGATCAACGCGAGGAAAACTAAGGAGCTGGTGGTGGACTGCCGCAGGCATGGGCAGCCCCTCACAGTACCAGTAAATATACAGGGAACAGACATCGAGATGGTGACATCCTATAAGTACCTGGGTATTCATCTGAACAATAAACTAGACTGGTCACACAATACTGATGCACTCTACAAGAAGGGACAGCGCAGGCTGTTCCTGCTGAGGAGACTCAGGTCTTTTGGTGTACAAGGGGCGCTGCTGAAGTCATTCTATGACACGGTGGTGGCATCAGCCATCACTTTTGGAGTGGTCTGCTGGGGCAGTGGCATTACTGCAGCCGATAGGAAAAGACTGAACAAACTGATTAAGAAAGCTAGCTCTGTCCTGGGGCAGCGCCTTGATCCGATGGAGGAGATAGGAGAGAGAAGGACGGTGGCTAAACTGTCATCTCTGCTGGAGTCCGAGTTCCACCCTATGCAGGACATACTGAATGCACTGAGGAGCTCATTTAGCAGCAGACTACATCATCCCAGGTGCACAACCGAGAGGTTTCGTAGGTCCTTCCTACCAACGGCTGTCAGACTGTACAACCTAAGCAGGGCTGCTCGCAGAGATAGCAAAAAGACGTAACAAACTAATAGTTTTTTGAATGCAAAAGATGCAATAGACTTACACAATGGTCCCCTCCGGCATACAACTAGGAACATACCGGTCGCTATGGAGGGTGAGAATATGTATGGGCACATAGTCATACCATGTAGGATAACTAAGTAGACGGTTATGCTGTTTCATTCCATCTAGCAACAATGCTCTGCACTGTGTGTGTTTATATATTTACATATTTATTCCATCTAGCTACAATGCTCAGCACTGGGTGTGTTTATATATTTATATATCTACATATTATTCCATCTAGCTACATTGCTCCGCACTGTGTGTGTTTATATACTTGTATATTTATTCCACCTAGCTGCAATGCTCCGTACTGTGGGTGTTTATATATTTACATATTTATTCCATCTAGCTACAATGCTCTGCACTGTGTGTTCATATATTCATATATTTATTCCATCCAGCTACAATGCTCTGCACTGTGTGTCTGTGTGTGTGTGTATATATATATATTTTTATAGTAATACGTACATATGTATATTAGCTGCTCTTGCTTGCTTGTTTTTTTCTTGCCTTCTGATTGTTGCTCTGAGTGTTGCTATCCCTGTGCTGTTGCAATCCTGGAATTTCCCCGTTGTGGGACTAATAAAGGCTTATCTTATCTTATCTTATCTTATCTTAAGATAAGCCTTTATTAGTCCCACAATGGGGAAATTCCAGGATTGCAACAGCACAGGGATAGCAACACTCAGAGCAACAATCAGAAGGCAAGAAAAAACAAGAACAGCTAGTATACATATGTACATATTACTATATACTGTATATTTAGACACACAGTGCAGAGCATTGTGGTTGGTGGATGTGCAGCAGAAAGTCTAAGCTCTCTCTCCGTGGATGCGGCGGGCCAGCTGGATGTCTTTGGGCATGATGGTGACCCTCTTGGCGTGGATGGCGCACAGGTTGGTGTCCACGAAGAGACCCACCAGGTAGGCCTCGCTGGCCTCCTGCAGAGCCATGACGGCGGAGCTCTGGAAACGCAGGTCGGTCTTGAAGTCCTGAGCGATCTCCCTCACCAGGCGCTGGAAGGGCAGCTTACGGATGAGCAGCTCCGTGGATTTCTGGTAGCGACGGATCTCTCTCAGAACCACGGTACCGGGCCTGTAACGGTGAGGCTTCTTCACTCCGCCGGTGGCCGAAGCGCTTTTTCTGAGCAGCCTTGGTGGCTAGCTGCTTCCTGGGGGGCTTTTTCCTCCAGTAGATTTACGGGCGGTCTGCTTGGTTCTTGCCATCGCTCTTTATTATTCTGTCTTATATTTCTTGCACGCCGCCTAAACTCCAGCCCGGCACCCGCGTCGTTTTCGCTACAGTTCCTCGGTATGTCGAGGTTCTCCGTTGGCACCGGATGGCAGTTGAGTGCTAGCTAGCTCTTCCCTGCTGTATCGTCTCCTGCTGTAAACAGAGGCTCCGTCCGCCGACTCGGGAGACCTTTGGGGCGATCTGTGTGTCCGTGATATATATATAGAGAGAGTGAAAGGTGTAGAAAGAAGAAGGAAGATAAAAAAAATGGCAGTTGCAAAAGGCAGCCAACTCGTGTGGCGCCGCCGGTCCGGCGGAACCGGAAAAAAAAAAAAGTTCCTGTGTAGCCAGCTTTCTGAAAGACAAAGATAGTCCAGATTTGAGTCCATCAACAACGCCGAAATCTCATCTCTTTCAGGGATTATGCTCCGTATGTTTAAATGTCCGCTGAGGATCCCCTTTGGTTTAGCCTTTGTATCCCAAAGAACTCGTGCATGATTAACAGTTTGGAAGAATAAATGTTGTTTTTGCTTTTGTACAGCTCGGTTTTCGGGTCTCAACTCATTTGCATTTTGTTTGACTGCTCCTGCTTTCAAAAGTTTGGACGTAGTACAACTGTTTACAGCAGGATCAAATATGTGAGTCTGTCCAGTGCAATTCGAGTCACCCGACTCGCTATGTCCAGCTGTACTGAGGCGAAGACCAGCATTATGCTGTTCCACCAGTTCAGGTGTTAGCCGGGCCGTTGACAGCAGCGGGCGATCAGCCGGTTCAGGTGTTAGCGGGGCCGTTGACAGCAGCGGGCGATCAGTTGGTTCAGGTGTTAGCGGGGCCGTTGACAGCAGCAACCAATCAGCCGGTTTAGGTGTTAGCGGGGCCGTTGACAGCAGCAACCGATCAGCCAGCTCAGGTGTTAGCGGGGCTGTTGACAGCAGCGGGCAATCAGCTGGTTCAGGTGTTAGCAGGGCCATTGACAGCCGCAGCCGATCAGCCGGTTCAGATGTTAGCGGGGCCGTTGATAGCAGCAACCAATCAGCCAGTTCAGATGTTTGTGCTAACCCAGTGGCCTGCTGTTTGATAGTGGCAGGTCCAGGGTTAAGGTGAATATCCCCTGCCAGAAGTAGCAGTACTAACAGTACTTTAACTGTATAGCCTCTGCCATATTGTGTTATTTGCCTAACAGCCATGTTTGCCTTATTTTTGAAGCTTTTTCTCAGGCCTTTTGAGGACCAGATGGAGCACAGGGTGAAATAACCATGTCCATATCCATATAAATAAAGCTTTGTAGATTCACCTTTAGTTGAATTGACCGGAAAACCCTTCTTGTTGCAAGTCCAGACACACGATAACAGTAAGAAGTAGATAAACAAGACTTCCGGTTATGGCTGCCACGTAGGACGGACGTGTCTCGCTCTGCTCTGCTCCTGGAAAAAAAAAATCGGCAAATAACTCTCTCATTTGGGGCAGAACGTATCCCAGCATTTGGGCGAGGATATGTCAGCGAAGCCTAAGGCTGGAAAACCAGGAAAAGGAAAAAGCGAGCCGCCGAAACAGTCCAAATTAACGGACTTTCAGGTCTGTGACGCAGCAAACAAAACTCCATATATGGCGGAGGAGGCTGGCAACGGTGCGATATCTGCGGGGAGAGGCGCAGATGCGCTGATGGCTGCCATGAGTTCAATGAGAGCGGACTTTTCCTCTAGATTTGATGGGATTATGACAGCGTTGGAAGGAATAAGAAAGGAATTGGGTGACTGTGTAGAACGAACGGCGCAGATGGAGCTCCGTCTCGCTAGTGCTGAAGATGACGTCACCCGTCTTCAATTAAAGGTGCGCACTTTGGAAAAAAAAAATAAATCTCTGGAAGATAATATTTTGGATTTGGAATCTCGGTCGAGACAGAATAATTTGAGGCTGGTGGGTCTTCCAGAGGAATCAGAAGGTCGGGACGTATGTTCCTTTCTGGAAAAGTGGATTCCGGAGGTGCTGGGCAGCGAGGAGTTGCAATCAGCAGTGATTCTGGAAAAAGCACATCGTATTGGCCCACAGAGAGATAAGGGACCGCCGAGGACCTTAATTATGAAGTTTCTTAGCAACAGAGACAGGATGAAGATCTTCAACGCTGCACGAGCTAAAAAAGGAGAGATTAAACATCAGGACCAGCAGGTGCGGTTCTACCCAGATTTGGCCACAGGAATCCAGCAATTGAGGAAGCAGTTTGATCCCATACGTAAGGAGCTGCGCAACCTTGGGATTCGTCATGGTGTAATCTATCCTGCGAGACTGCTGACCACGTATGAGGGCAGAACCCACATCTTCAAGACCCCAGAGGAGGCGCAGGAGTTCATCAAGAAGATCAAAGAAGAAGAAGAGACTGGTGGGAGCTAAGCATGAACAAAATATAAGGTAGAATAATTAAGCATTTGCACAGGCATCTGACTGACTTGAAGTAAATAGTAAGTTTACAAAATATAGATTGTATTATATATTAAAAAAACAAAACAAAAACAAAACAAACAAACAAAAAAAAAAACTATGATGTACAAAGTTGTTAAAAATTTTGGAGTTAAGTTGGAAAACTACAGAGGAGAGTTAATGTTACGTCATTAAAAGCAGTAGAGTTAGGGTGATTGGGAGGATGAAGAAGGAGTGGCTTAGGCTGTTCCCCGTGGGTGTGGAACGGTCGATGGCTATATCGGGAGACAGAATTTTTCTTTTGATTTTGGGGGGTTTGCCACAAGTGTGGGAAGGGGAAATTTGTTTGTGTGTAGTTTGTAGGATGAATGTTCAACCACTCATGTTTTTGCTTCTCTGTATGAGCATGTTTACACTGCAAGGTAATCCCAAACTCTCTATTGATCATAAACCAAAGTGTTAATCTTAATTTAACTTCATGGAATTGCAGAGGTCTACAAAATTTAAAAAAACTTAAACAAGTTATGAATAAAATAAAGGACATGGGTTCAAGAATTGTGTTTTTACAAGAAACTCATCTGATAGAGGAGGATGTTAAAAGAATTAGGAGTAGATGGCAGGGAAGTGTATTCACCTCTTCATTTTCATCCCGAGCCAGGGGAGTTATGACTCTCATACATAAATCAGTTCCTTTTCAAGTGAAAAATGTAATTGGAGACAAATTTGGAAGATATGTAATCATTCAAGGTTCTTTGCTATTAGAAAATATAAATCTTGTGAACTTATATGGTCCCAATATAGATGATCAGAAGTTCTTTGCTAATTTATTTCTCATCTTATCATCACTTACAGGGCAACATATAATAGCAGGGGATTTTAATTGTACATTTAATCCAGGTGTGGATAGATCAACAGGACTGGATTGTACGCACATTGGATGTAGGATGACTATTAATCATTTTATGAAAGAATTGAGATTGTTAGATATATGGAGAGAAATGAAACCACAAGTTAAAGCCTATTCTTGTTATTCCAGTACCTACAAGACATTCTCACGTATTGATTATTTTTTGATTTCCACAGAATTAAGGTCCAAGATTCAAAACTGCTTTTATGATAACATCGTGATCTCTGATCATGCACCCTGTTGTCTAATATACGTAGATAAAAAATTGACAAAGGAATCAGGTAGATGGCAATTTCAGCATAAATGGCTTCAGGATGAGGAATTTGTCAAGTATATAGAAAAACAGATAGACGAGTTCTTTGACATCAATACTACACAAACATCAGCATGTGTAAAGTGGGAGGCTTTCAAAGCTTTTATTAGGGGACATATTATTAGTTATACAGGATCAAAATCTAAGAAGACTCGAGAGGAGAGAGCTAAATTGGAACATAAAATAAAAAGTCTTCAGGAAAAAGTGTATGCAGGAAGTGACCCAAGGTTGGAGAATGAATTACTGATTTTGAGAGCTGAATACGACAAAAAATCAGCGAATAGAGCTGCCTCGAGTCTTCTAAGATTGAAACAATCTTTTTATGAACAAGGTGAAAAATCAGGAAAATTATTAGCATGGCAGATTAAACAATTGGAAATTAAAACACCAATTACCAGTATTATAAGTAACGGACAGGTAGTTATAGATCCTTTAGAAATTAATAGAGCCTTTAGAGATTACTATGAAAAATTATATGATACCAAAAATGAACCTGATTTAACAAAACTAAATGGGTTTTTGAACGAACTATCTATACCGTGTATACCAAATGAAAACAGGGAGATATTGGAGTCTAAAATTAGTCAAGAAGAAGTTGGGCTAGCCATTGATAATATGAAATCAGGAAAAAGTGCAGGACCAGATGGTCTTCCAGTTGACCTTTATAAAAAATTTAAGAATAAATTAATAAAACCTTTTTTGGAAATGGTTTTAGAAGCATTTCAAAATAATAATTTACCATCATACATAAATAATGCCTTAATTATACTGCTGCCAAAACCAGGTAAGCCCTCTAATAAATGTGAAAATATGAGACCAATAAGCCTATTAAACGCCGACCTTAAGATAATCTGTAAAATTTTAGCAAGACGAATACAAGAAATTTTACCAAATATTATTAATCGAGATCAGAATGGCTTTATAAAGGGTAGACAAGGCTTCCATAATGTAAGAAGACTATTTAATATTATTTATTTTAATAAAGAAGCACCGGATACAGCTCTCCTATCATTGGACGCCGAAAAGGCCTTTGATAGAGTTGAATGGCCCTTTCTTTTTGAAGTCCTACAAAGGTTTGGACTTGGAAATAATTTCATAAAAGGGGTTCAAATAATATACAATAATGCTACAGCAGAAATCCTAACAAATAACAATATTTCAAAACCAATAAAAATCAATAGAGGATGTCGACAAGGCTGTCCACTTTCACCTTTACTGTTTACTATGGCAATTGAACCTTTAGCGATAGCGATACGTTTACATTCACAAATATATGGAATTAAAGTTGGACCAACAGAACATAAAATCTCCCTGTACGCCGATGATATAATTTTGTTTATGTCGAATCTAAAAAAATCAATTCCAACCTTGTTGAATTTAATAAAGAATTTTGGGGAAATATCAGGATATAAAATAAATAAAACTAAATCTTCAATATTAATGCTAAATGAGACCCAGAGAAATTACCCAGCCCCTGAGGTAAATCAATTCAATGTTGTAAATCAGTTTAAATATTTAGGAATCCAAATTATGCCTAAGCTAGAATCAGTCGCCAGTGTCAACTATGAAGCCTTAATGTCAGATATCAATGAGTTAACTCAGAGATGGATGTCACTACCAATGTCGATGATCGGGAGAATCAATATACTTAAAAGTAATATTTTACCTAAAATACTTTATTTATTTCAATACATTCCCTTATCACCACCTTTAGATCTATTCTCAAGAATAAAAAAAAAGTTAGTGGAATTTATATGGAACAACAGGAGGGCTAGATTACGTTTGTCCTTATTATATTTACCATTTGATCGTGGAGGTCTGAAATGTCCAAATTTTATGTTGTATTATTGGTCGGCACAACTGAGGTCTATGACATATTATTTTTCATCAAATGATCTCCCTCACTGGACTGAAATGGAATCATACAATTTACCTTTACCTCTTCCCATATTCATATACTCAGATTCGGCAAAAAAATTACAAAAACAAGTTAAAAATCCATTTGTAAAGCATATGATCAAAATATGGTGTGAAGCTAAAAACTATTTAAAAGAACCACAGTTATTGTCACAATTTAGTCCAATATGGGGTAATCAATATTTTAAACCAGGGAGAGCGGACGCTGTATTTAAAGTATGGAATTTAAAAGGGATACAAAAGATTCAGGATTTATATTTGCCATGTGCAGACAACATAATGTCTTTTGAAGAGCTGAGGATCAAATTTAATCTCAATAGAACACATTTTTTTAAATATCTTCAACTTAGAAACTTTATTCGATCAAATCAAAATAAAGCTCTCACTCGACCTATTTATTCATCCTTGGAAAAAATGATGATGAAAGATAGTAAAAGAAAGGGTATTATTTCAGAGTTTTATAACTCATTGACACTATCTTCAAGTGAAAATTCACTGAAAAGATTAAACTACTGGAAAGAAGATCTGCAAATTGAAATTTCAGAGGAACAATGGGAATTGGCTTGTACAGAAGCTCAAACCAAATCAATAAATGCACGCCTTAAATTGATACATTTCAAATGGTTAATGCGGATGTATGTTACACCGGAGGAGTTAAATAGATATAACAAAAATATACCAGATACATGCACAAAATGCATGGAAAGTAAAGGAACCCTATTTCATTGTTTATGGGAATGTAGATTAATAAGAATGTTTTGGGAGGAGGTGAGGGTAACAATTGAAAAAATAATCTCAAAACAAATCATATTGAATCCTAAACTGTTTTTGTTGGGTCTGTACCCAGAAAAGCATAATTTCAATAAAAGTGAAAGAACATTCATAGACCTCAGTTTGCTTAATGCCAAAAAATGTATTGCACTATTATGGAAAAAGACTCATAGACCAGATGTGACTCAGTGGTTAAGACAGATGTTAACAAACCTTCCATTAGAAAGAATAACATATATACTGAAATCAAAGGAAATTGTGTTTGAGAATATATGGAGACCTTTTATTGATTATGTAAAAAATTTAAACATAACTCTTGAAGAAGAAGGTGAATGATGTGTGTGGACCTTGTAAATTCCAAACTGGTGAACATAATATGTATACTAATGTATTGGATTGTCTAGACTAAACAGAGGAGCATTGTTGAAGACTTGATTTTGTTGGTGGTTGTTGGTGTTTTTAGGGTTTTTTTTTTTTTTTTTTGTAGTACTTTAGTGTTAGTGTTTGATTGTTTGTATCATGTTTGTTAAAAAAAAAAAAGGTTCAATAAAGATATTGTGGAAAAAAAAAAAAGTGAAAGAACATTCATAGACCTCAGTTTGCTTAATGCCAAAAAATGTATTGCACTATTATGGAAAAAGACTCATAGACCAGATGTGACTCAGTGGTTAAGACAGATGTTAACAAACCTTCCATTAGAAAGAATAACATATATACTGAAATCAAAGGAAATTGTGTTTGAGAATATATGGAGACTTTTTATTGATTATGTAAAAAATTTAAACATAACTCTTGAAGAAGAAGGTGAATGATGTGTGTGGACCTTGTAAATTCCAAACTGGTGAACATAATATGTATACTTATGTATTGGATTGTCTAGACTAAACAGAGGAGCATTGTTGAAGACTTGATTTTGTTGGTGGTTGTTGGTGTTTTTAGTGCATTTTTTTTTTTTGTAGTACTTTAGTGTTAGTGTTTGATTGTTTGTATCATGTTTGTTAAAAAAAAAAAGGTTCAATAAAGATATTGTGGAAAAAAAAAAGAAGTAGATAAACAAGAAAATACAGAGGCTAAAAGTGGAGCCCATCCAACCACTCCTCATTCCAGTGTCAGCCATTTTGCTTTATCTAGCCATCTTGCTAATAGTAGCAAGAATTCTCGATCAATCAAAACGTAGCCTCACTTCTTCAAGTGCTGAACCTCTCAAACTTTCACTGGATAACGGCTAGTGCGCACTGCCCTCGCGGCCTCTCCTCCGTCAGCCTTGCGCCGGGAACGTTTTTCTCCGGTTTTCTCCGGTTTCTCTCCTCTCCACTCCACTTAACGGCTACTCAGAAGAAACCGAGAACCAAACAGGACCAACTCTTCCTGCTCACAACCCCAGATGCCAACACATCAGATATAAACACACACAGTGCGGAGCATCGTAGCTAGATGGAATAAATATACAGATATATAAACACACACAGTGCGGAGCATTGTAGCTAGATGGAATAAATATATAAATATATAAACACACACAGTGCGGAGCATTGTAGCTAGATGGAATGAACAGCATAATCGTCTACTTAGTTATCCTACATGGTATGATTATGTACTCATACATATTGTCACCCTCCGTAACGACCGGTATTTTCCTAGTTGTACACCGGAGGGGACCATTGTGTAAGTCTATTGCGTCGTTTGCATTCAATACTATTAGGTTGTCACGTTTTTTTGCTATCTCTGCGAGCAACCCTGCTTAGGTTATACAGTCTGACAGCCGTAGGTAGGAAGGACCTGTGAAACCTCTCGGTTGCGCACCTAGGATGATGTAGTCTGCTGCTAAATGAGCTCCTCAGTGCGTTCAGTATGTCCTGCATAAGGTGGGACTCAGACTCCAGCAGAGATGACAGTTTAGCCACCATGCCTATGCTCTCGCAAACCCTTCAGTAGATATGCTGTCTCCCATTAAATTTCCAACTTTAATCTTCTGGAAAGCTGGAGACTCACTTGGCAAGAGACAAAAAAAACACCTCAGCTCGCTCAACGTCATCCCAAGCACAAAACCACCAGCAGGTGCCCAGCTTGGCTGAAGAGATTGGGGTATACTCAACCGTCTGCGAATGGGAGTTGACCATTTCAATGCCAGCATGTACGTTGGGGCCTTCGCTCATCGCCAGCTTGTATTTGTGGCAACCCAGACCAGACAGCACATCATGTCCTATTAGAGTGCCCTGACCTTGGACCACCTGAAGGTATCCATGTGGATCTCACCAACCCCACCCCGGAGACAGTGACCTGGCTTCAAAGCTTACACGATATTGCTTAGTGACTTTAGGAGTCATATGAAAGAAGAAGAAGCAAAGTTGATTGGACAGTGCATCACAGTACAGATGAACAGTGACCCAAAACATACTGCGAAAATAAATTGGAATATTCTGCAATGGTCGAGTCAATCATCAGACCTGCCTTAAGACAAAACTTAAGACAGAAAGACCAGTCCCTCCAGGATTTTGCGATATTGCGATCACGTCAATTCACGCAAAATCAGCCAATCAGCATGACTATTGCCCGACCTTGCAACTTTGTCCAATCACTGCAACTTTCCCGCAATTTTGGCCAATCCTCATCAACTTCCACCATTTTTACCAATCAAATTTGTCCCTGAGTGGCGCTCAAGCGCTGTCTAACCAATCAAATGTGTCACTGCACCACATTCACTTCCATGTGATTTAAAAAAAAAAAAAAAAAACACTCGCCTGCAAGGTTTCCAACACCGTTCCTTTCTCCATCTCCCCCAGCCTGCTGGTGGACGTCTCGCCACGTCTCCATCCTGACCGCATGTACGAAGTCCTGGGTTTGTGTAGAAAAACATCCGCCTGCCCCAAGAGCACCCCGTCGCAGGAGCGCGCATGAAAAACCACAAACAAAATAAGCAAATCTAACACTACAGCCAGTGTTTGAACATTTTATACATCTTTAGAGGTAAACTCATTACTACATCTTGTCAATGAGCTTTAAAACTGAATGTCCGGTCTTGACATGGACAAAGCCCCCCCACCCCCACCCCCCGGTAAATGAAAGGAGTTACGCACGGAAAGAGAATTGTTTTGTTTGGGTTTTTTTTTTTAAAAACAGTCTCCGATAGACAATACAGAGCAACAGAATAAATTATTTTTTTCCTCTCCACTTGAGTGGCTGGGGACCGTAGGGAGTTTTCAAATGAAGGTGCTACCAATAATTTCCAAATCTATACTCTTTAACATGCATTTAATGCAATTTAGCTGTTGTAATGGATATCGTGTTAAATTCTGTATTTGCTGTTGCACAAAAGTTTTTCTGTATAGCAGAAGGTTCTGCTTAATTTACAAATCACTGTTTAATAGGAAATTTTTGACAATCCTGTGCTTTTCTTGTATTGTTATACAGAACTGCAGTAAACTGGGGGGAAAAAAATCTGCTTTAAAGTTTGTAATTCTTCCCACAACGGTTCGTGCACAAAAACCTCTCAAAACATTTTATGAACATTTTATTTATGGTAATGTTCGTTTGTTCCATTACTTCCGAGTGCCTGAAATAAGGACATTTTGTATAAAAATGGTTGCAATTTCTAAACAGTAACTCCAATTTAGATGTGAATACCCTCAAATTAAAGCTGAGTGTCAGCGATGGCCCTCACGAACCACCAATGAGATGCCGAGAGCCAGCCGATGAGTTTGCATATTTTATTAACACAGGGTAAAAGTACAAAATAATAAGCCACGGGGGGGCAAAACACACAATAACTAAGACTACAACACACTGACAAAACACACAGACTAAGGTATACACTTACTGGGAAAAGGCACGAATAGAGGATCTAGGATGGAGGTTGGACGAAGGAATAATTGACGATGAATGTCGGACGAGGTCGCAGCCCAGAGTAGCCAAAGCTGCTCCTTTAAATAGGGCCAGGGATGAAACAGCTGATGAGGCAGTCATCAACTCCACTGATTCCAGCTGTCACAGCCAGCTCCGCTCTGACAGCCGGAAGCCCCGCAGAGACGCTGTCAGAATAAGAACTCTGCAGGACCATAAGAAATACTATCGAATGGGAGGAAAATACTGCATGACCCAAGCGCGGATGAGATCGGCGGTCAGGCCATCACAGTACTCCCCTCCAAACGACGCACACTGGGTGTAATAGTAACATCCAAGCCTCCCCCGCCCCCCACCCAGAAGGATACGAAATCTCGCCCAGGGCGGGTGGAGGGAGGAAAAAGGCTCGGAGGGCAAGAATCAAAGAAAAGACACAAAAAACAACGACCAGGGCCAAAAACAGAACAAATACAGGCATAGTGCATAACAGAGCAAGGGGAAAAAAAAAAAAACACATTCCAACATGAATAAGCAAAGGACAACTGGGACAATAAATGCAAATAACAGAAATACCAGGCCAACAGGCCACAAATAGAAATACAACATCCACAGACCAAGATAAACAGTCCCAGAAAAAATAAAATGGGGGCCACACATCATCCCTCAAACAGGGGAAGGAAGACGAGGAAAAAAAAAAAACCACTCTAAATAGCAGCAAATACATACAGCACAATGAGAAAACAATAATTGGCAGAGGCAACACCAGGGCATATCTCAGACGATTGAGAAGGAAAAAAAAAAAAACACGAAGAAGAGCAGCGATAAACAGTTCAATATAGTCCAAGACTTCAAACGAAAACATCCCTACTCACACAGAGGAGGGAGGAGGGGGGGAACAGGAATGACGACAGGCAGAGCATAATGGGGGAAAAAACAACAAGTTCAGGTGGTCTGCCTGTGTCTAGCGTCCAGATCACCAATAAGGGAAAAGGGAAGAGTCCGGGCGGCCTACCCCAGTCCCAGGCCCAGAGAGACAGAACCTCCGGCGGCCGAACCAGGTTGCCCAGTAGAAAGTTCAATTCGTCGGGTGGCCGACCCAGAACGCCAAACCGGCGAAGCAACGTCCCAGGTGGCCGACCCACGTCATTCCGCCACCAGAACCGCAGGAGAGCACTCGGAGACGGCCTCCCTATGGAGAGGGACAGCGAGGGAGAACCAAGCCGAAAATGGGAAGTCCCAGCGGCCCCCGATGGACGGAAACGAGGAGCAGGGGAAGGATGAGGGACCGGTCCGGCGTCGCTCAGCGGGGGATCTGCAGCTCCACCTCCGAACTTCACAGGAATAGACACTGTCCTCCAGTCAGATCCCATGTGAGCCCAAGCTGCACCCACGATGGACCCCAATCGGATCGCAGCTGCACCCACGATGGATCCCGATTGGGTCACGGTTGCACCCACGATGGATCCCGATTGGGTCGCAGCTGCAACCACGATGGACCCCGATTGGGTCGCAGATGCACCCACGATGGACCCCGACTGGGTCGGAACAGCACCTGGAACGACCTCCAACCCCCAGCCCAGATCCTCCAGAACAGAGACCAGGACTGACTCATCACTGGCGACCCTGTGAGAAGGCTCAGGAGAGGGAAAAGGACCGGAATCAGGATCACCGGCAGCGACAGAACCCGGCGAGACAGGCTCAGATGCAGTGGATGGCTGCACCTGGCTTGTCTCCCCGAGACACAGGCAAAAATGCTCAAGAATAGAAAGGAGGAAGACAAAATAGAACACTTGCCTGATCTCGAGTTCTGTCGCCGTCCAGGACTTCGGCGATCCGGGTTCAGGACGAAGAAGGACGTCCTCTGGCTCCCACTCGGCTACGGCGGGCTCCGCAGCCGGCATGATGGTCTCCACATTCTGAGGACCCTCCGACGCTAACGTCAACGCCGACGACCCGCACGGCGTGGTGGCAGAAGATCCCCGACCTGCTGGGCCGAACCGCTCCTCCATGGAGACCCAGGGACGCTTAGTCGTCAGTGCAGGCTCTAAGAAGCAATCCGCCGCCCTCCTCTGCCCGTGACATGGCTGCGGGGCTGGATCCAAACTCTCCAGGGCCGCAGGCTCCTTCCTCGTCCGGCGGTGTAGTCCTGACTGCGGGGAACGCTCAGGGAAAGGAGACACAGAAGCAGCAGGTTCACTATTAATTACTGCAGCAGGTGGAGGGAGCTCGGGGGACTGTAAACCCCGAGCTCCACCCCCAGGAGTCAGACAAGGAAATTTACTCAGTGAGGGGAAAAAAATGAATGTGCACTTGCCTGCTTCGCTGAGGACCAATGGGACCCGCTGCAGTGGACTTGGTTTCTCTCTTCCCCCGCTGGATGATGACGGAGGGCCCCCCGGGAAGACGAAGAGGAGCCGCTCGCAATGGATCAATGACGGGCCACGCCGAAGCAGGACTCGTGGCACTCACAGCAGCTGGGGAAAGCGTCAAGGAGGAGGGGGTGACAGCCAAGGCGATCCGGGCCCGAGGAGCTGACGGGACAGCAGGAACAGACGACCAGGAGGGGGAGGCTGCAAGATTTCCCTCTTGATGTGACGCAGGAGAAACAGCTGACTGGGAGGCAGAGTTCCCTCGATGACCCGGAACTGGATCCAGACGGGGTTCTCGCAGAGGCTTACCGGTGGCTGTGTGATGACGTTTACCGGCAGAGGGCGAGGTGAAGCCAGGGAAACGCTGCACCTGGGCTGGACGGGCGACAGGAGCTGACTCCCGAGGCGAGGAACGGGTATGCTTCACCCTCGGTTTCCTGCTGGAGTTCCCCTCCAGTCCACGGGTCCTCTCCCGGAGAGCCGTAATCTCCGCCATCCTCTTCCTTACCTCAGAGTAGTTGGCATGGTGAGGATTGCGGGAAATAGCCGCCTCTGCGAGGTCCAAGTACCAGCATGTGTCATCGGGAGTGATGCCACGGCGAGCGTTGGAGAGCAGGCCATCTAGATCAATTAGGAATACGATCAGTCTGTAACCTAAGTCTAAAGAGTAGCCCTCTCCCGGCGCCGCCATCTCCAACACACTGGTACACGGAAAAACGGGGAAAAACAACAAGCTCAACACAAACTCATGGTGACCGGCGTCTCCTTCTGGCTGCGAATCCACGGGGGGCAAAACACACAATAACTAAGACTACAACACACTGACGAAACACACAGACTAAGGTATACACTTAGGCACAAAATAGAAGGCATGAATAGAGGATCTAGGATGGAGGTTGGACGAAGGAATAATTGACGATGAATGTCAGACGAGGTTGCAGCCCAGAGTAACCAAAGCTGCTCCCTTAAATAGGGCCAGGGATGAAACAGCTGATGAGGCAGTCAACAACTCCATTGATTCCAGCTGTCACAGCCAGCTCTGCTCTGACAGCCGGAAGCCCCGCAGAGACGCTGTCAGAATAAGAGCCCTGCGGGACCATAAGAAATACTATCGAATGGGAGGAAAATACTGCATGACCCGAGCATGGACGAGATCGGCGCTCAGGCCATGACACTGAGAGTAAAATAATAAGTTAAGCATATGTGTATACAAGATGGTTCTCTCCTAGTCTTGCATATGTATGACATTAAAGTCTGGATAATTTTAAATGAAACTAAGGTAACATTTATCAGTACAGCACCCCTAGTATTTTAAGTAATATTCAATATGTGTATTCATTTTCCTCATGGCCTAGCAATGGTGTTTAATGTGGATAGAATATATATACTACTGCAGACTGCAATGTCAAGACTTTTAAGACAAAGCAAAGGGATGTCTCATACTTCTGACATGCTTCGGCTGTCATCTGCAGTCTTCTTCAGAAAGCATCATCTGACGTCAGTGACGTGTCACATCAGCTGTTTTATCCTTTCCGTAGGTGTGACTGACCTGACAGATTTGACAGATCTGCCAGGTCGGTCATGCCCCCTGCTGCGCGATGGTCTCTGGAGGAGAGAGTCCCAGGTGTGTGAGAGCATGAAGGCTCCATCATCTCGGTTCATGGTGTTTGGCAGTGTTTGGCAAGGAAAGTTCTTGGTATTACACCACAAACTGAGATGATGGAACCTTCATGCTCTCACACACCTGGGACTCGCTCCTCTAGAGACAATTGCACGGTGGGGGGGCGTGACCAAATTGGCAGATCTGTCAAATCTGTCAGGTCTGTCACGCCTACGGAAAGGATAAAACAGCTGATGTAACAGGTCATGGACGTTAGATGACGCTTTCTGAAGAAGACTACAGATGACATTTGAATAGGGCTGCAACTAATGACTATTTCAACAGTGGACTTATCATTAAGAACTGCACAAAAAAAATATATTTCTTTTTATTGCAAAAAAAAAAACATTTTCCTTTTAAAAAAAAAAAAGAGAATTTGGTGAACAACAAGAACAAGAATTGCAATCAGCAATAAAATAAACATTTTTTTCTTAAAGTGCATTTTGTGCATAACAAACTAGAAAAGCACTCGGAGTGCATACCTCTACCAAGGCTCCTTCTGTCCCTCATGGATCGCCTCCAAAATGTAATGGGTTTGCTTTGGAGTATTCTTGCTAACACACTGTGAGAAGATAAGAGCCTTGGTGGAGGTATGCCTTCTGGGATCATCACCAAAATGTTATCGGTTCCACTCTAGCCCAAGGACCACCTGTGGTAAAAAATTTCCTCCAAATCCATCCAGTAGTTTTGGAGGATTCTTGCTAACACACTGTGAGAAGATAAGAGCCTTGGTGGAGGTATGCATTCTGCAGTGTTTCCTCTGGTAACATTTCTGTGTGGCGGCCCACCTCGCCAGAAAAATTACCGTTGCGCTTATGAGGAGATATGAATTTAAGAAAAATATATCAAGCCATTGCTTTCTGCAAGCGCGCACACGAACAATGTGCGTGGCCATCATCCATGCGGAGTTTAGAAGCGCCCCGCCCACGCGAGCTTTCAGTCACCAGAGAGTGTCTTGCTAGTGTGACTGTCCAACAGAAACATGTCATATTAAACATATTAAAGTACTTTAAACGTGGAAAAAAAAATCAGAAGAGGTATGTAAGCACTGGAGGCGTTTATCATGGTTTTAACCCACTGGAAACGGGAGCAATAATGGAAGAGTCGCTTAGCTAAGAGATGTGGTTAGAATTCATATGCAGCCAGCTTCATATGAAAGGAAAGGCAAGGGGGACTGATGAATTGCTGAGTATATATTTCACCAGCCACTACAATATTATGTTCCCTATTATGTACCTGGCAAGTTAATATGACCGAAATTCACCAAGTCAATGACTTTAATCCATCAGCAGCCTTCAGTCAAACTAAACGTGCCAACATTTGGATTTCAAAATAAGGCAGGCTTTTCCTGCTGTCTGGGTGGTGGTGAGATTTCTAAAAAAAAAACAAAAAACTATAGATATATAGAAATATTATAACAGGAATAACGGCATCCTTGGTCATTTAAGCTAATTTATTTCATTAAATACAATTTTATTAATATGTTTTTCTTTGTAATCAGAGTTAAATTATTGTTCTGTTCTGACTGCAAAGCTATGGTCAACAATGTAAATTGTTATAAGGAAAAGTAAAAAAAAAAAAAATTACCACAGTCTGTTTCAAATTTATCTAAAAAAACAGTAGTTATTAAAAAAAATCAGACAAAAATAAGCCACAAAATAATCCACAAATTTATAATAAAGTTTCAAATGTACAAGAAAAGTCAATTTTACAAGAGGAAATTACAAATTTGAGGAAAATGGTTTCAAATTTGGATACATTTACAGAGAAAAGTAGAAAATTTTAAGACAAATGTTATAATTTTTTGAGAAAAACCTCAAACTTTAAAGACTGAAGTCATTACTCAAGTTGTTAAGTGGGTGCCCTTTGTGCCCTTAACTCAACTAGAAATTTTTGGTTGTCTACTTTTAATTATTAGTTTCAAAGCACTGCTTTTACATGAGTAGAATTTCTGGTTGCTATACCCACCTGATCATATAATTTAAGCATGCGTGAGTACATTACTATTATGAATTATTATGAATATTTTTTTCCCTTCCCTACTCTTTCAATGGAAAAAAAGAAACAAGAATAAAAATACAAAAAATACACATATTTTTGTCATTTATGTAAACCATGACAAAAAAATCCTGCAAGACAAAACATGACACTTGATATTTTCTGACCTGTTTGTACACCACCATAGACAGAGAGAGAACCTGAATTAGACAGAGCTCAGAGAGAGCAAGATGAGACAGAAGAGAGGAGCCAAGGAGAGGAAAGTGTTCAGGCAGAGGGAGGAGAGAAGGATAACACCATTAAAAAGTCTAAACACAGGACGTCTGGGCGGGACCACAACTGGCCCATTATTCCAGTATTCAAGCCTCGGTTGTACAATATTTCAAATGGTAAGTTCCATATACAAAGTTACTGTGCAAAATTTTTTTAAAAAAGAAATAAACTGTATAAAATGAACATATTCTGGTAACAATCATGTCATGTGTTTACTGCCCCCCCCCCCCCCCCCGACCCGGAAAAATATGTTGCCACCGCACCAAGGTCTTTCAGCCAGAGGAAACACTGATTGTGGGATCATCACCAAAATTTTATGGGTTCCTGTCTAGGCCATGGACCATCTCTGGTGAAAATTTCATCCAAATCGATCCAGTAGTTTTTCTGTAATCCTGTTGCAAATAAAAAGAAGGTCCTTGGTGGAGGTATGCACTCTCAGATCATCACCAAAATTTAATGGGTTCATCCTTGCCCCAAGGGTTACCTCTGGTGAAAATTTCATCAAAATCCATCCAGTAGTTTCTGTGTAATCCCGCTAAAAGACAAACAGACGGATGGACGGATGGCCAGACAAACCACCCCGATTACATAACCTCCTTGGCGGAGGTAACAATGCATAATATTTAACGTTTGTTAAGTGTGTGTGTGTGTGTGTGTGTGTGTGTGTGTGTGTGTGCGTGCGTGCGTGCAATCACTTATGTTTGTCAGGGTTGTCTCATGTTTCTTCTCCATCAAGTGGGTGAAATGGGGCTGGATGGCAGTGTATATTCAGGGTTGAACTGGTGAATCACTTGTTGAAATCCTTCCCCGTCAACCATGGAAAGTGACCTCATGTCTTTGACAATCATGTTTAGAATTGACTCTGTAAGAGCAGTAGCTTGTTGCAGAGTATACGTCTGCTTTTTCTGCAAAAAGCCATCCATGGTCCCTGTCCTCTTCTTTACGCTGCATAAATTTTATAATGAAATTGTCAGACAAAATGACATTACTCTTTAAACTGTCATGATCCTTCACACACGCACCTACAGTAATAGGCTAGCTACTAGCATGGGAGCTAATTATCTTAACAAGGGGCATCTGACTCTTCCAAAACGTGTTTCCTCTTCAAATGCTTGCGCATCGCCATAGTGGCCCCATTGTACGCAAGGCTCACTTTACAGAGCTTGCACTGAACAGTTTTTTTGTCTGAGTCACGTACAAAATGTTCCCAAACTTTGGAACATTTGTTTCACGTGAGGTCTGCTTCAGCCTCCACCATGGTGCTGCTTCCCCTGCTCTGCTCCCAGTCACTAGCGCGCATGCTCTGTCAGCGCACCAAAGAGCTGGGAAAAGCGTGATGTCTCACTCTGACCTACTTCAACTGGCTACGGTGAAACACTGTTTAGCGTGGCATTGCATGCTGTGGGATACACACGATGATATCACTAACGACGTGTCTACTACTAAATTGTCGACAAGTCGTTACTAGTCGTTACAGCTCTACAGTCGAAACATGTCAAAGAAATGAGGCATCCCTTTGCTTTGTCTTAACAGAAGAACAATATCAGTTTTATCATTAAGATAATCTGTTTGAGATATGAATGCATAATAGTCTCTTGATGAGCTTTAATATTGTAGGAGGAATCAATGAATTTGACTTAAAGAGAGGGCTGCACTGTGACCCAGTGCTATTAACTACCACAAATTGCTGTTCAGTTTAAGCAGAAATGTGTGAAATGTCAAAAGTTCCACCGTAACACTGCTCTGTTCAGTGGAAAATCAGATATCAGGTAATACCAGGAACTTTCTTTGCCAAACACTGAGTTGTGTATAACACTTTGTATCTGTGCAGCAGGACGTCATGGTGAGTGTACAAAACTCCCCAAACAGGATCAACGTTGATTCTGACAACAAAAAAAAGTTGCTGGCTCAGCTGGTAGAGCATCCGCCCCACACCCGGGAGGCAGGGGTTCAAATCCCGGCCAGGTCATGCTGAAGACCATATAAAAGCGGAACTTCCTGCTGTCCAGCTTGGTGCTCAGCAATAATGGAACAGAGGAGGGAAATCTGTGGCGGCGCCTTGCATGGCAGCAACCCCTCTGATTATATATATATATACGTATATATATATATATACTGTATATATATATATATATATATATATATATATGTGTGTGTGTGTGTGTGATTAGCATTGTAGATAAGAGAAACATAATTTCGTTTTACTGTACATGATTGGCTGTATGGATTGAATGACAATAAAGACGGCTTATCCTTAATAATGTACTAGTGACACTCACTGCTGATTAGCCAATGTGTGCTCTCAGAGGCACTGTATTGCCACTATTCTGCAGACTCTTCGCAAGACGGTTTGTTATGATGAGATGTTCTTCTGTGTTACACCAAACTGAATTTCTAAAAGGTTGGAGCATACAGCAAGAATTTTCCAAAGAGAGAAAACTTTGTGGGGTTTTTTTTGTTGTTGTTGTTGTTGTTTTGACAGAAAACAGTTTTGTTTATGTTGATTGGTTGTTTTTTTTTTCAAAAAAGCTGAGGCTTGTGCCAGAAAACATTCTAAAATTGAACTTTTAGTTTTAATTTTATCTATTTATTTTGTTTGTTTTATTCATTTTACTTAAGCAATTGTAAAATTTTTGTAAAAACTTTCCAAGTTTGTTTTATTTTATCTGGTAATACTACATTAATACCAGGCACCTAATGGTATACATCAACAATGTTGTCACAGTTCAGAGGCAAAATATAATGAAGCAACTGCAAATGGGTTTATATGCAATAAATGTGTACCTGTGTTATTAAGTGTTTGGTACAATTACAACTGCTCTTTAGGAAAGAAAGTTCTGCAGTTCAGTTTTAATGTTTTATATGGTTTTTTTAACATGGTTTTATATGGTAGGTTGATTAGTCTGTGTGTTGTTAGTGTATGTGTGTGGGTGGATGAGACTATGTTTTGGTGTATGTTTATTATTTTGTACAGCACTTTGAGCTGCTACATTGTATGAAAAGTCCTTTATTAATAAAGTCTGATTGACTGACTGACTGGTATGTTGGTCAATGCAAGTTTCTTCAATATAAAAAAATAAAATAAAGCATACGATTACTCGATTAATTGATCAGTTAAGAGTGGCTGATGACTTGACTGCAGCCCTACTCCCACCCCTCGGAAACAGGAAGAAAAGAAAAGAGTAAAGTAGGCCAAATTAGACAAGAACTGGACTAAAAATCATTGGCAACAGGTCTTGGAATGGTGAATCCAAATTAACTATGTGGGGATAATCTTGACAGAGAACGGAACAAAAGACAGCCAATATTTAAAGAGCTTTAGGATGTCCTTCAGAAGCCTGGAAAACTATTTCTGAAGAAGACTTGAAATTACAAGAAAGCTTGACAAAGAGGGTGTAAGCTGTGTTTAAGAATAAAGATAGTCAACCCATTTAACACTAGAAGACCCAGAGAGGGGCCATTTGGCCTTTTTGGCTAGAAAACCCATAGGGGGACCATCAAGTGGCCACAAGAGGGCTAATGTCTGGGTCTTCTAGTGTTAATGACATTCAAGCTTGTTAGCATGGTACAAACTCTCCCTTTGCCTTATATTCTGTATTTTCTTTTGTGTGCACATTTCAGTAAATCACTGTACCTGCTCCTATTTTTCAAACAAAATATAAAGAAACTAGGGCTGCAACCAACGATTATTTTGGTAGTCGACTCATCGAACGACTATTTTTTCGATTAGTCGACTAATCACGATTATTTCTGTCATGTCCGCCAGCTCAGCTTCCTGCTGGCATAACTCCTGTTTGCAGCTCTAGGTCATGTTTTACCTCACCTGTTTAAGCCTGCACACCTGTGAAAATCACTTTCTTGTCAGTCTCTGCCATTATATAATGTAGCCTATTATAAAAAGTTCCCATAGCTAAATAAAATAATGACCCATAAAACATGAGTTGTAAACTTGAACTTTACAGCTTATTCAGAAGTGTTTGGAGCAACACAATTAAATAATAGATGTTAAAGTGTAAAAACTCAAATTGCAGCTCTGTAACTGTGTTAAAAACAAACTCGAAGAAAATTCAACTCCATTAAAGTAAAAAAAGAAAATAAACTAGTCCATCCTGTTTGAAACCTTGCTGGCTCTAGAAGTTTAAAAGTTTAATTAGGCTTCAGATGAAAATTAAAAGAACTTCTTCCAGTCCAAAATAAATAATTTAAAAAAAAACATTTTAAATATCAGTGCAGGAATGTGAGTCTTCACTACACATACAGTGAAATATTTAAGCTGTTTTAAATTTATTTGTGATGATTATGGTTATTTTTTTTAATTAAATTACAAATCATGATATTCTAATTTACTGAGATGCACTAATATTCAGAATGAAGGCTGATATTACGGTGACAATAATAGAGTACATGAAAGAGTAAGTTGCTCATGTAATTCACCCATTCACTGCAGTTAACATATAGCTAGCATAACGGAAGCAGCTCTGCTGTCAGCAACCATCGTAAGAGAGATTACTGTCCGACAGCAGGTAAATTACTTAAACGACACACACTAATACTGTGGTCAGTTTTCTAAAGCTGAGAGAGTCACTCATTAAAAATAAGAAGTGCTAAATTTATTTACTAACCTTACTGGTGCAGTCCACTGACAGGTGGCCGGAGACGGAGGAAAGGAGAGGAGGAGGGAATGGCTGCATCGCTGTAGTGCAGCTGTGATATGACAACACTGCTTTACAGTCGGCATTTAACTTGTTTCATTTATTTATTTTCGATAAAATCCTCCCATACTTTGGAAACTTTTGGCATTCTCCGTGACTTTCTTTCCGTGTCGCCATGATGCACTCTTCTTCTTCGCTGGAACAGTTAAACTGAACATTTCCACGGCATGCACAAAAACTTTAAAATTGAACAATTTGTCGACAATAAAAATCTGAGTCAACAAATTTTTAGGATCGACGTTATCGACAACACTGACTAATCGTTTCAGCCCTAAAAGAAACTAGAGGGCACTCAGAGAGTGCATACCTCCACCAAAGCGCCGCCTCTCCCTCCCTTTGTCCTCCCTGCCGTCCCTTTGTCCATCCATATTGAGATAGGGCCTTGACAGAGGTATGCACTCACGGATCACCTTGAACATTGAATGAGTTCATCTTTGGGCCAAGGGCCACCTCTGGTGAAAATATCCAAATCCATCTAGGAGTTTTTGCGTGATCTTGCTAACAGACAGAAAAGCGGCAGCAAAAACAATATGACTACATTATAGGACCATATTATAATAATAATAACAAGACTGTCATAATTGTATTGACCATACATTGGGGCTGGGCAATTTCACCTTAAATCAACATGATGTTGATGATGAAATACTTTATTTCAAACAAAAAAAAGCAAAACAAATAATAAGTGAAACAAAAAAGTACAAGAACTTCTTGTTTACTCCAACTTTGTTTTCCCTAAATACAACCCATGTGAAATATATACATATTATCTCTATTTAGAGCCCCAAATAGACATTTTTAACTATATTTTTTATACATATAAATATTTACACACATCCATACATCCAGTCCATACATTTGCATACATGTATACCCAGCCCAAAACCACATATACACAGTACCATCCCACCTACCACACAATAAAACATCATGGTTTATTGAAGCTTTCAGGTCGTTTGTCTTTTTTTTCCTCCTCTCTTCCCCCTTACTGTTTACTGACAAGGTTCATAATTATTAAGCAATATTACACAACAGTGCGGTATCCTATCACTGTGGTGCGTAGTAAATGGGCATAATAGAACTATTGTGATTTCACAAACAAAAATTGTCCAGTGCTCAAGTTTACTGTGTTTACTGTACATACCATGTGGGTCATGTGGCTGCAACGACATCCTTGTCTGCAGGCCGGAGTTACGTCCGCACAAACTCCAAACCTCGTCTTAAACTGCACACTTCACTTGCTTTACCCCGGGTTTACCCCGGGATTTCTCCGGTTTCCTCCCACATGACAAAAACATGCAGGTTAGGTTAATTGGAGACTCTAAAGTGACCCTAGGTGTGAATGTGTGTGTGAATGGTTAAGGGATAGCGCCGTATCGTGGCTGCTTCATCCATCCAGGTGGTGGATGACCCTCAATTTCCCCTCTGGGGATCAATAAAGTATACTAAATCTAAAAAAATCTAAATCTTTTTCTTAGCATCTTCAGATGAAATAATGTCAGTCATCACATACTATGTGGATGAAGATTCATTTTCGTTCCAAGCCGTTTTATACTTTTTCTGCAGTGTTTAGTTTCTGGGTTGCAGAGGTGCGTGGCCCTATGGCGTGGCCATGCACGTAAATCAGTGGACACATCTTAAAGGGGCTGTACATGAAAAACGCCATATTAATTAATAAAAAAATAATTTTGCAAAAATTCCTGGCTCCAGATCATGATCCAGATCACCACTAAAATCTAATCATCTGTTCCCCATTCCATTACACACCTTCCCTGAAAATTTCATCAAAATCGATTCATAACGTTTAGAGTAATGCTGCTAACAGACCAACAAACAAACCAACCAATCAACAAACCAACGCCGGCAAAAACATTACCTCCTCCCTTGGCGAAGGTAATGAGAGGTGGCTCAAGGCTTCTGCACAGTACTAAAGAGATCTGTAAATATTATCTGTTCAGCCTGGTAGACTTGTTTCACTGACTTGTAGTCTGCTTGAAATATTTATTTCCATTTCAAGCAGAGAATTCTTTATGATTTAAACAGTAAAATGTCATCAGAGGGCAAAGTCTTACATGTGTTCAAAGCAATAATGAGGTTTCATATTCCTTAAAATAAACTCATCAGATATAATTATTACCTCTGTCAAGGGAGGAGGTAATGTTTTCAGTAGCGTTGGTTGGTTTGTTTGTCTTTTACCAACATAACTCAAAAAGTTTTGAATGGATTTTGATGAAATTTGTAATGGCATGGGGAACAGATGATTAGATTTTGGTGATGATCTGAGGGCTCTGTATTTGTGCAGTAGGATTAGACAAAAACTACAGGATGAATTTGGATGAAATTTTCACCAGAGGTGGTTCTTGGGCTAGAGAGGAACCTAATACATTTTGGTGATGATCTGAGAATGCATACCTCAGCCAAGGCTCTTATCTTCTCACAGAGTGTAAGCAACAGTACTCCAAAATTACTGGATGAATTTGGATGAAATTTTCACCAGAGGTGGTTCTTGGGCTACAGACGAACCCATTACATTTTGGTGATGATCCGAGAATGCGTACTCCAGGGTCCCCAATCCTACGAAGAAAGCTCCTTTTAGCCGCTTGTATCCACGATCTCATTCTTTCGGTCATTACCCAAAGCTCATGACCATAGGTGAGGGTAGGAACGTAGATTGACTGGTAAATCGACAGCTTTGCCTTAGAGCTTAGCTCCCTCTTCACCACAACAGACCAGTACAACGTCCGCATCACTGCAGATGCTGCTCCGATCAGTCTGTCAACCTCTCGCTCCATTCTCCCCTCACTCGTGAATAAGACCCAAAGATACTTAAACTCCTCCACTTGGGGCAGGAGCTTGTCCCCATCCCAGAGAGGACAATCCACCTTTTTCCGGCTGAGGACCTTGGAGTCAGACTTGGAGGTACTGATTCTCATCCCAGCCGCTTCACACTCAGTGGCAAACAGTCCCAGTAAGACCTATAGGTCATTGCTGGATGAAGCCAGCAGGACAACATCATCTGCAAACAACAGAGATGAGATCCTGTGGTCACCAAGCATGACACCCTTCATTCCCTGGCTGCGCCTAGAAATCTTGTCCATAAAAATTATGAACAGGATCGGTGACAAAAGGCAGCCCTGGCAGAGTCCAACTCTCACTGGGAATGACTCCCACAGAGTGTTGGCAATACGAACTAAACTCTCACAACGGTTGTACAGAGACCGAATAGCTCGTAACAACAAGCCCGATACCCCATACTCCCGAAGCCCCCCCACCCCCCAAAAAAAAACACAAGGGACGCGGTCGAATGCCTTCTCCAAGTCCACAAAACACATGTAAAGTGGTTGGGCAAACTCCCACAAACCCTCGAGTATTCTCGAGAGGGTAGAGAGCTGGTCCGATGTGCCATGGCTAGGACGATTCAGGCTCCTCCTGAATCCGAGGTTCGACCAACGGCTGGACTCTCCTTTCCAGTACCTTGGCATAGACCTTCCCAGCGAGGCTGAGGAGTGTGATCCCTCTAAAGTTGGAGCACACCCTCCGGTCCGCTTTTTTGAAGAGAGGAACCCCTGTTTGCCATGCCAAAGGCACTGCCCCCGACCTCCACACAATGTTGCAAAGGCATGTCAACTATGACAGCCCTACAACATCCAGGGCCTTAAGGTACTCAGGGCGAATCTCGTCTACCTCCGGGGCCCGGCCACCGAAGAGATTTTTAACCACCTTGGTGACCTCAGCCCCGTGATAGGCAAGTTGTCCCCCTCGTCCACAAGCTCTGCTTCCTCTGTGGAAGGCATGTCAGTGGGATTGAGGAGATCCTCGAAGTATTCCTTCCACCGCCCGACGATATCCCCAGTTTTAGTCAGAAATGCCCCATCCGCACCATACACAGTGTGAACAGGGAGATGCTCCCCCCTCCTGAGCCGCCAGACAGTTTGCCAGAATCTCTTCGAGGCCAACCAAAAGTCTTGTTCCATGGCCTCACCGAACTCCTCCCATACCCGAGTTTTTGCTTCAGCAACCACCCGAGCTGCACTCCACTTGGCCTGCTGGTACACCTCAGCTGCTTCGGGAGTCCAACAAGCCAACCAAGCTTTGATAGGACTCCTTCTTCAGCTTAATGGCTCCCCTCACCACTGGTGTCCACCACTTGGTTCGGGGATTGCCACCACGAGATGCCCCGACGACCTTGCGGCCACAGCTCTGGGCAGCCACTTCAACAATGGAGGTGGAGAACATGGCCCATTCAGACTCCATGTCTCCAGACTCCCTCGGAATGTGGTTGAAGTTCTTCCGGAGGTGGGAGTTGAAGACCTCCCAGACAGGGGCCTCAACCAGACGTTCCCAGCACACCCTCACTATACGTTTGGGTCTACCAGGTCTGAATGGCATCTTCCCCTGCCATCAGAGCTAACTCTTCACCAGGTAGTGATCCGTTGACAGCTCTGCGCCTCTCTTTATCCGAGTGTCCAAGACAATCGATTCTGCAAATTGGTGATGATTCCCAGCCCTAATTGGGATATACTGTATATCATTATTGGGATATAAGATTACTTATATTGGGATATGAAATTTTGGCCATATCACACAGCCCTAGTGTTCAGCTGCAGTCACTGTTTTAATGAAAGAATAAACAGCCTGGTACATATTTATAGTGTTTTGCTGTGTCTTTTCTCTAATGTAAAAATGTCCTAGTTTAATTGTGGCCAAATAAATAAAATCTGATTATGTTTTTCTTGGTTGTCACATTTAAGGTGAACACAGTTTGCATTTTCTGTTTTTGATAATTTATTCACAATATATAATGTCAACTAGATTGGCTCTCTCACTTTCTTAAAAAGTGTGTGTGTGGGGGGTGGCTAATGCTCCATTTGGATTAGGGATGTTAATAATTGACTTTCGATTAATTGTTGATAAGAATTCAGTTGACTAAATTAAATTAGTTGTCAATTAATTGATAACTCAGCAGTCCTTTTCAATGGGAGCTTATTCTATGAAATGTAGTGGCTTCGCCATCCAGGCGGGGGTGCACACGGTCACCCACTGCTGCATTTCAACCAAAAAACCAGAAGAAGACACTAAGCCCCCAGAGCACATGAGTGCTGTGCAGAGCGAAAAAACTCGCCCTTCCGGATTACGTCAGAGAGCCACAGCAAGTTCCAATCGCATGTTCCAATGTCCACCCGTCAAATCAACAGGGCAGAGAAACGAACTGCAGCAGACTACACAAGCGCAAAAACCTATCCCCGCTGCCTCCCTTCAACCTGCCGCTAAACGGAAAAGCAGACCAGACTCAAGTTGTCACTGAGGTAACAACAGAGGGAGCCTATATCATACTGGGTATACGTGGGTATCGTCAACTTCCGCCAATTTTGCCAATCAAATTTGTCCCCGAGCAGAGCTCAAATGCTCAGTCTTTGGACTGAGCATGACTGAGCATGAGAGGATCCAAAGGACCTGGTCCTTTGGATCCTCTCATTCCTATCTGACCAGCCACAGAGGGTCAGAGTCACATCAGCTCATTGGCTCATCCATGACAATTTCCATAGGAGTTCCACAGGGGATCTGTAATATCACTGGTCCTTTACACACTCTACACAAATGTCTGTAGGAGCATGCACCCAGACATAACATATATTAAATATTTTGATGACACGGTGATCATGGACACCACCAAATCACAGCACTTTCTTCAGGCTGAAATTAACACCTTCATAGAATGGTGCAAGTTTTACCACCTAGATCTCAATACATCAAAAACAAAAGAAATGGTTATTGATTTCTACAAAGCACCTTCTACTATCCCCACTCTATTAGTAGACAATCAACAAATACATAGAGAGGAGTCATAGAAGTATCTTGGGACCATGCTTGATAACAGACTCACCTTTCAACAGAACATGTAAATTGTTTTCTCTAAATGCCAGCAACACCTCTTTTTTTTTTTTTTTTTTTTTTTAAGGAAACTCCATAGACTCCAGGTGCATCAGTCAGTGTCAACAGCTTTTTACAAATGTTTTACTGAATCCATAATCACTTTCAACATCACATCCTGGTTTGGAGAACTGCCCAACATCCATCGCAAACCATTACATAAGATCATCACATTGACAGGAACAGGAACAAATCATTAGTATTTACAACAGAAGGACTAACACAAAAGGCACACAAATAACCACACCACAGGAAAATGTAAGGGAACACAAATAGCTTCAGACTCCATTCGCACACTCCATAGCCAATATACTCTTTTACCTTCAGTCCACAGATACAGATCACTCACCTTCTAGACAAAGTTGGTACAAAGTTCAGCAATGTTGAACTTTGTACCAACTTCCATTAGACTCATGAACAGCTGACTCACTCATTCATTTTCATATTTATTATTACTATTTTAACTCCTTTTAATACGTAGCTTTAGACCATCTATTATATGTTTTTATATTCTATGTATGTTTTTATGTCGTATGGCTTGTGGGTGTATTTTGCTGTATTTTTTATGTATGTGGATGAGATAGGTGTACACTAATGCTTTTTCCACAAATGAAGTTCCTCAAGGAATAATAAAGTTATTTGAATTGAATTGAACTGAATCAAATGCCCCCCTCATGGATCGTCACCTTATCGTGGGGGGGGGGGGGGGGGGTTTGCGTGCCCCAGTGATCCCAGGAGCTATGTTGTCCGGGGCAATTTGCCTCTGATAGGGTCCCCCAAGACAAACTGGTCCTGGGTGAAGGGCCAGACTAAGAACGATCCAAAAGACTCTCATGATAAATTCTATATCAAGGACTCAGTGTACCCCACCCGGTATGGGGTTACCGGGGCCCCACCCTGGAGCCAGGCCTGGGGGAAGGGCTCGAAGGCTAGCGTCTGGTGGCCGGGTTTCCACCCATGGGACCCGGCCGGGCTCAGCCCGAAGGAGTTACATGGGTCCACCCTCCAGTGGGCTCACCACCTGCAGGAGGGATCATGGGGGTCCGGTGCTATGTGGATTAGGTGGCGGTCAAAGGCGGAGACCTTGGCGGACTGATCCCAAGCTTTCTAAACTGGCTTTTGGTACGTGGAATGTCACCTCTCTGGTGGGGAAGGAGCCTGAGCTGGTGTACGAGGTTGAGAGATACCGGCTAGATATAGTCAGCCTCACCTCAACACACAGCTCCGGTTCCGGAACCAGTCTCCTGGAGAGAGGCTGGAGCTTGGCCTTTTCTGGAGTTGCCCCGGGCGAGAGGCGACGAGCAGGGGTGGGTATTCTTGTATCCCTCCACCTTGCTGCCTCTATATTGGAGTTTTCCCCGGTGGACGAAAGGGTTGCTTCCCTGTGCCTTCGGGTTGGGAAACGGGTCCTGACCATCATTTGTGCCTATGCACCAAATGATGTTTCAGAGTACCCACCCTTTTTGTAGTCTGTGACTGGGGTGCTGGAGGGTGCTCCTCTTGGAGACTCCATTGTCCTACAGGGGGACTTCAATGCGCACGTGGGCAACGACAGTGAAACCTGGAGGGGGGTGATTGGGAGGAACGGCCTGCCCGATCTGAACCTAAGTGGTGTTCAGTTATTGGACTTCTGTGCTAACCACAGTTTGTCCATAACGAACACCATGTTCAAGCATAAGGGTGTCCATATGTGCACCTGGCACCAGGACACCCTAGGTTGCAGGTCGATGATCGATTTTGTTATCGTGTCATCAGACCTGCGACTGTATGTCTTGGACACCCGGGTAAAGAGAGGTGCAGAGCTGTCAACTGATCACCACCTGGTGGTGAGTTGGATCCGATGGCAGGGGAGGAAGCCATTCAGACCTGGTAGACCCAAACATATAGTGAGGGTGTGCTGGGAACGTCTGGTTGAGGCCCCTGTCCGGGAGGTCTTCAACTCCCACCTCCGGAAGAACTTCAACCACATTCCGAGGGAGTCTGGAGACATTGAGTCTGAATGGGCCATGTTCTCCACCTCTGTTGTTGAAGCGGCGGCCCAGAGCTGCGGCCGCAAGGTGGTCGGTGCATCTCGTGGTGGCAACCCCCGAACCAAGTGGTGGACACCAGTGGTGAGGGGGGCCATTATGCTGAAGAAGGAGTCCTATCAAGCTTGGTTGGCTTGAGGGACTCCCGAAGCAGCTGAGGTGTACCGGCAGGCCAAGCGGAGTGCAGCTCGGGTGGTTGCTGAAACAAAAACCTGGGTATGGGAGGAGTTCGGCGAGGCCATGGAACAAGACTTTCGGTCGGCCTCGAAGAGATTCTGGCAAACTGTCCGGCAGCTCAGGAGGGGAAAGCAGCTCCCTGTCCACACTGTGTATGGTGCGGATGGGGCACTGTTGACTTCGACTGGGGATATCGTCGGGCGGTGGAAGGAATACTTCGAGGATCTCCTCAATCCCACTGATACGCCTTTCACAGAGGAAGCAGGGTTTGGGGACAGGGGGGATGACTCGCCTATCACAGGGGCTGAGGTCGCCATGGTGGTTAAAAATCTCTTTGGTGGCCGGGCCCCGGGGGTGGACGAGATTCGCCCTGAGTACCTTAAGGCCCTGGATATTGTTGGGCTGTCATGGTTGACACGCCTCTGCAACATTGCGTGGAGGTTGGGGGCAGTGTCTTTGGCATGGCAAATCGGGGTGGTGGATCCTCTCTTCAAAAAAGGGGACCGGAGGGTGTGCTCCAACTTTAGAGGGATCACACTCCTCAGCCTCCCTGGAAAGGTCTATGCCAAGGTACTGGAGAGGAGAGTCCAGCCGTTGGTCGAACCTCGGATTCAGGAGGAGCAATGTGGTTTTCATCCTGGCTGCGGCATATTGGAACAGCTCTTTACCCTCTCGAGAATACTCGAGGGTTCGTGGGAGTTTGCCCAACCAGTTTACATGTGTTTTGTGGACTTGGAGAAGGCATTTGACCGCGTCCCTCATGGTTTTTTGTGGGGGGTGCTTCGGAAGTATGGGGTATCGGGCTTGTTGTTACGAGCTATTCGGTCTCTGTACAACCGTTGTGAGAGTTTAGTTCGTATTGCCAACACTCGGTCGGAGTCATTCCCAGTGAGAGTTGGACTCTGCCAGGGCTGCCCTTTGTCACCGATCCTGTTCATAATTTTTATGGACAGGATTTCTAGGCGCAGCCAGGGAATGGAAGGTGTCATGCTTGGTTATCACAGGATCTCATCTCTGTTGTTTGTAGATGATGTTGTCCTGTTGGCTTCATCCAGCAATGACCTACAGCTCTTGCTGGGACGGTTTGCCGCTGAGTGTGAAGCGGCTGGGATGAGAATCAGCACCTCCAAGTCTGAGTCCATGGTCCTCAGCCGGAAAAAAGTGGATTGTCCTCTCTGGGTTGAGGACAGGCTCCTGCCCCAAGTGGAGGAGTTTAAGTATCTTGGGGTCTTGTTCATGAGTGAGGGGAAAATGGAGCGAGAGACTGACAGATGGACTGGAGCAGCATCTGCAGTGATGCAGACTTTGTACCAGTCTGTTGTGGTGAAGAGGAAGCTTAGTTCTAAGGCAAAGCTGTCGGTTTACCAGTCAATCTACGTTCCTACTCTCACCTATGGTCACGAGCTTTGGGTAATGACCGAAAGAACAAGATCTCGGATACAAGCGGCTGAAATGAGCTTTCTCCGTAGGATTGCTGGACTCACCCTCAGAGATAGGGTGAGGAGCTCAGTCATCCGGGAGAGGCTCAGAGTAGAACCGCTGCTCCTCCACATTGAAAGGAGTCAGTTGAGGTGGTATGGGCATCTGATTAGGATGCCTCCTGGACGCCTCCCACTTGAGGTGTTTCAGGCACGTCCCACTGGGAGGAGACCCCGGGGCAGACCCAGGAGTCGGTGGAGAGACTATGTCTCCCAGCTGTTCTGGGAACGCCTTGGTATCCTCTCTGAAGAGCTGGAGCAGGTGGCTGGGGAGAGGGAAGTCTGGGCTTCTCTGCTTGAACTGCTGCCTCCGTGACCTGGACCTCCGGAAAAGCGGTAGAAGATGGATGGATGGATGAATGGATGAATCAAATGCATTGTTGTACCGCGCTCACTTCTGTGTTTACAGTGAGTATTAATGGAACACATCAACAAAAAACAGTGTGTGATTTTAAAAAAAACAGTCACACACAAGGTTTTCCACACTGTCCTTTCCTCCATCTCCCCTGGCCTGCCAGTGGATGTCTCACCACTTCTCCGACCTGACTGCGTGTACGAAGTGCTGGGTTTGTGTCCGTCTGCTTCAAAACAACCCTGTCGCGAGAGCACACGTAAGGAGAGATGCCGTAAAACCACAAACAAACGAGCAAATCTAACACTACAGCCAGTGTTTGAACATTATACATCTTTGGAGGTAAAACCATTACTACATCTTATCAGTGAGCTTTAAAAACTCTGAATCTCTGGCCTGACCGCTCATTGTAAGCTGTCCCTCTGATGTAGTCATTTCTAATCTTGTCCCTCCTAGTCACTCTCAATGAAAATCTTAGCAACTTCAACTCTGCCACCTCCAGCTCTACCCCTTGTCTTTTTGTCAGCACCACCGTCTGACAAAATCTCTAACTCCTTGCTCAAAATCTCCACTTCCTTGCTCAGAAATGAGGCACAAATGTAACACCATACTTTTGACCCTAAAAATAGTATTATCAATAAACTACTTTTGTAATGGCAAGGAAGTTAATTAAATGCTTCTTTTATTGTTACAAATAAGAACAAATGTAGCATTAAAGGTCTGATGACACGATTTTGACATTTTTTAGCATGTTGTGTAAACCCAAAAGTCATTGTCGATGATCAATATAATATTTACAACCGCACCTGCATAAACTAGTTATCATCAAAAAACCACAGCCACTGACTGGACTGTGGTGCCGCCCACCGAATGAAGGGCGGCACCACCATGACGTAAACGACAGAACGGATGCCGGTGTTGTTGACTGGAATGACAGCATCTTTGTGGTTCACAGTTTCTCTAGTTTCTTGTTTTAATTTTACAGCTATGCCTTTGCGTTGTGTCGCATGCTTAGATAAACAGCAGGCCGTGAAAGACCACATCACATGCTTCAGCTCCAACTGTCATAAGCCTCCTTGTGCACTTTTACGCAGGAGGAGCGCACGAAGAGGGGAAGGATTAATGGATTTACGCGCAGCTTTGACCTACTTTCAGTGATCACATGCTGACGCTCGCCAGTCCGGCCACGTCCCCTTTCTCATTATCACCAGCTGATTCAAACTCCTGCTGATCATCTTTCCCGGTCCTCACCCAGGTGCTTCTCATCACACCATACCAGCAGTGCGTGTACTTAGTGGCCGTTTGCCAGTCACGCACTGCTGGTCCATAGTATTGTCATCTGTGCTGTTAGTCTGCCATTATTTTCAGCACTGTCACGACGTTTTAGTCACTCTATGTTCGCCGTGGTTCTCGTGCATCCTTGAAGCAATGTCGGCTCTGGGGCGCACCTGTGGCTTCGTCTCCTCTCATTCGTTCTCTGGGCGATGCCGGCCCCGAACGCCATCAGTAAGTGCGTTTGTGTTTTTTGTACGTCTTCACCTTTTTTTGGAATTGTCTGTCTTTCTCTATTAAATGTACTGTGGTGAACCCTGCACGTAAATCCTCGTTATTTCATCCTCCCTCTCCATGCCCTGCGTAAGGGTGCACGGAGGGTCGTGATGAATGGATTTATGCACAGGATTCACCAGATAATACATAACACATAAATACATAAAGATAATACATAATAAACCCGATGCCTGAGCCACAGAGAATACACTGCTATGATTTTATTGAAAAATCGGGTTAAAGTAAATTATATTTATGAACAAATAATTTGTTGCAATATCTGTAACAAAAGCATAACACTTGGTGTTCCCCTGCTGTGTGTTTGTCGCTGCTGCTGCAGCGGCCATGTGTGCCTCTCCACCGTCACTCTCTGTGAGTCTGACTTGCTTGGCACGGCTCAAACTTATAAGGACTGATGCCCCCAGATTCTTCATTGTCGTCCCATTCTTCGGAACTATAATCGTCTGAAGATTGGACAACACAAACCAATTCCAGACTACATGTGCTGGAACCATCGTCAATGTTTTCTACCACTTCCATCCTGTGTGTACAATGGGCAGCCAAGCGCTGTGTTCTGTCGATGACGTTACAACATGGCCGGGGGTTTTCCAGCCACTGACGCAATTGGTGATGTGGCGCTCATGAAAATGTCGGATATTCGCGTGAAAAAAAGCCCGTTTGACTTAGAACTGCACAGACCAACCTATTTCGTCATATTGTATTATGTGTTGAAAAATTAGATGAAGTCAAAAATGTGTCATCAGACCTTTAATGAATTCCACTGTTTTGTTTTTTTTTCCATTATATCGAGACTGTGGCTGAACTCTCAGGTCTACCTCTAGACCAGGGGTTGGCAACCTGCAGCCTTGGGGCCGCATGCAGCCCTTCAGTCCTTATGCTGCGGCTCCCTGCAGTTATATCTCAAAACACATGGAAATTAATAAAGTTCATTTTAATTATTTTATTTTTTTAATTATTGTTTATTGCAATTAGATACATTTCTCAATGGAAATGCATACTTTTATGAACATCAAACATCATTTATCACGTCAACCATGTGTGACTGTGTCACATCTGACAGCGACTACACAGAGCTGCTCAGCCTCTCTGAAGCTGGATTCATGCTGTCCTCAGTGCATGTGGAGAGCAGCTGCTTCCTGCCACCCTCAGTAAGACTTGAACAGATCCAGAAAAAGTAAAATCACAGAGGAAAATAGAAAGTTTAATTCTGTGTGGACAGATTAATTTGCATTCATGTATGGTTGTTGTGGAGAGAATTTCTCCACAAGAACACAAACAAAGAAAAATGGCCTCTTTATCAGTGTCTACAGGTCCATAAAAATTCTTAAATGTGATTTTCTAAAATCAACACCTTAATTATCCTTAAAAATGAGAAACAATCCTTGAATTCCTGCTCAATAACCTTAAAATTAGTCGCCTGTGTTATAAATGCTGGATTCACCAGATATGACTGAAGTCTGAATTCGTGTAAATTTGTTTTCATTGTCACAACTCAACATTTGATGACAGTGATTCAGTTTTCAGAATGGTTGTTCTTATGTGCTTTTATTATGAAACACCATCAACCGGATATACTCGTCTGAAATCAACAACCTACAGCTGACAGTGTTTACTCACAATTTGTAAAGAAAAAAGAAAAAAAAAGAAAGGAGAGAAGATTGTCTGACAGTGATCTAGAGGTGAGTCTATTATTTTAAGGATGTTTTCAACTTTTTGTCTGTAGGATAACTGCTAATTTTGTCATGATCTGAGCGCGGGGGGATTCCACCGTGCTCCCTTTGCCTTTTGTTTTTTCCTGATTTGTATAATATTGTATTTTTGAGTTCTATGCCTGTTATGGTACGTTATCTCTAGTTTGTTTTCACATATTCTGTATTGTTTCTTTGTATGATTTATTTTCCTGTTTACATTCACTGTAGTTTTATTATTTACATATTTGGGTTTATTTGTCTTTATTTGTTCCCACATTATATTCGCCAGTTGCCTTCTCTTTCTTTCTCTCTCCGGGGGTTGCAGTTGTCAAGGGCACTTCCGGGTTTTTCCCTGGCTGTGGGCGGTGCCCCTGTCAAGCTGTCAGCCCCATCTCCTCTCCTCATGACTCACAGCTGATTATTTTCTCCCCAGCCTGCTCATGTGATTCACACCGGTTACTATTTCTGTTTAATTGTTTCTGACCCTATTTAATGGCTGTTATTTTCATTTCTCTTTGCCGGAGTCTTAAGTTACTTATCCTCTTTTCTACCAGAACCCAGCCCTTCTTCTGGTGTGTTCAGTCTGTAAGTTTGCTTTGTTTGTCTGTTTGGATTTTGTGTTGGAGCACGGTTTTGGACTTTTGTGTTTTGTCTTCTTAATAAATTTCACAAACTAGCAGTCCAGTGCGTGGGTCTCTCCTCTCTGCCCCGAGGGGCAATTCATGACAAAAGACTCCAGCCAGTTCCAAGACCCAGCTGCTGCTAGTTTGTGGGGTTTTTTTGTTCACACTCATCTGTTTTTCTGGAGCCGTTATCATGTCCCCAGCACGCCGGCCTTCGGCAAATAAAAGAAAATCGGCAGCTGGATCCCCAAGCCTGGAGGAGGAATGGGCCGCTGAATTCATCCAGGGCTTTGTAGATGAAGCCCTTGCCTCCCGCAGCCTTAAGAAAATCTGTGAGAAAGTGAATTCGGCAACTGTTATTGTCAGGGCGCACCCAGGATTGTGGAGGCATTCTCAGTTCGCGGAGCTGTTGGCCACGCTCTCCGTCCTCCAGCAATCTTTCCCCGGGCTGACATGGGGGTCGCCTCCAGCAGAACCGAAGCCGGTGTAGAGGCACTCTCCACGGCAGACGTCCTTCTCCTCCCCCGTCCGCCTGTTCCTGCTCCCGCTCCATCGGCTCCAAGACGCCACCATCCAGCTCCGGACCGCCAGAGGGATCCCCCCGCCTCTCAGGCAGCAGTTTCCCCGTTGCTGAGGTCGAAAACGCCCGCAGCAGTCCCTTTATCTAGTTTTTCTTCTCCAGCTGTCCCGTCAGCTTTGTCCTCTGCTGCTGCTGCTTCTTCCTCCTCCTCAGCAATTCCTCCCGCTGCTGAGGGACTGGCTGTTTCCTTCCTAGCTCCGCCTGCCACCGTGTCTGCAGGAACGGCTCCTCCACATTCCTCTGAGGGGCCCACAACCGTTGAAGTCATGGGTGCTGCTCCCCCTTTAGCCGAGGTTGTCACGGGTGCTCCATCCCAGCCCGGGGCCTCCGAGGGTGCTGCTTTCCAGCTAGTTGAGGTCATCGCGGGTGCTGCGTCCCAGCCCTGGTCCACCGAGGGTGCAGCTCTGTCCCAGTCTGGGTCCACCGAGGGTGCAGCCTTGACCCAGTCCGGGTCCACCGCGGTTGCTGCGTTGCTCCAGCCCGGAGCTACTGTGGGTGCTACTATGTCCCAGTCCGGGACCACCGAGGGTGCTACAGGCCAGTCCGAAGGCGTCGTGGTTCCCTCTCCTCTGCCAGACGCCGTCGTGGTCCCTTCTCCTCTACCAGACACCGTTGTGGTTCCCCCTCCTCTGACCCCTTCTACGAGGGGCTTCCCCATGGGGCAGCTGCCTCCTGGGTCACCCCTTCTATTTAGGTGGCTAAAAAACTCTGGTCGACCACCTGACAGACTGTGCTGTTGGGTTGGGTGGCCCATATTCTCTGGCAGGCCACCCGACTCTTACCACCTTGCCGTCTGCCAGGCCTGGGACTTTGGCCGGCCACCGGAACTGCGTAGGTCCCTGGTTTTGCCTGGTGTGGATCATGAGCGGGGTTTTTTGTTTTTTGTTTCCTCCTAGCCTGGGTTTTGCTGGAGTGTGGTTCATGGGAGTTCTTCTTATTTTCTCTCGTTTGTTTCAGTCCCTCCATGCCTGGGTCCCCCTCCTCCCGCCCGGAGTGGGGTTGTTTTCTTGACTTTTGGTGGGGTGAGTTCTTAGTGTGGGTTGGTCGTTGTTCTTCTTTTGATGTTACCCAGAGTGTCTGGTATCCACCCCTTGAGATGGGGGGCGGCTCTGTCACGATCTGATTGTGGGGGGATTCCACTGTGCTCTCTTTGCCTTTTGTTTTTTCCTGATTTGTATAATGTTGTATTTTTGAGTTCTATGCCTGTTATCTCGAGTATGTTTTCACATATTCTGTATTGTTTCTTTGTATGATTTATTTTCCTATTTACATTCACTGTAGTTTTGTTATTTACATATTTGGGTTTAATTGTCTTTATTTGTTCCCACATTATATTTGCCAGTTGTCTTCTCTTTCTTTCTCTCTCCGGGGGTTGCAGTTGTTAAGGGCACTTCCGGGTTTTTCCCTAGCTGTGGGTGGCGCCCTTGTCAAGCTGTCAGCCCCATCTCCTCTCCTCATGACTCACAGCTGATTGTCATTTTCTCCCCAGCCTGTTCATGTGATTCACACCGGTTACTATTTCTGTTAAAATGTTTCTGACCCTATTTAAGAGCTGTTATTTTCATTTCTCTTTGCCGAAGTCTTAAGTTACTTATCCTCTTCTCCACCAGAACCCAGCCCTTCTTCTGGTGTGTTCAATCTGCAAGTTTGCTTTGCTTGTCTGTTTGGATTTTGTGTTGGAGCACGGTTTTGGACTTTTGTGTTTTGTCTTCTTAATAAATTTCACAAACTAGCACTCCAGTGCGTGGGTCTCTCCTCTCTGCCCTGATGGGCAATTCATAACAAATTTGTTACTTGTGGGGTTCTGAACAGTGCAGACTGTCTATCAATGCCACACTTTTTTTTTTTTTAATTATAACCAACATTTAGCTCAACAGATGAAGGCATTTTTTAAATCTTTTTTTTTTCACTCTGCTGTGATTATTTCTAATTGGCTAAATTTACACCAAATGATTTTTAAAATTATATTATTTAAAAGTTGTTTAGAATTCTTTTTGTTTTATTTCAAAATAAATAAAGAAGAATATCAGACAACCAATCCAATAGTTGTCAAATTGAGTCTGGAGACCAGGGGCCTCATGTACAAAAACTTGCATGGATTTCCTCCTAAAAGGTGACGTACGTTTAAACCAAGAAAATGCCGTAAGCAAAAAAAAAAAAAATCCAGATGTATGAAACAGTGCATATGCAGGAATCCAAGCCCGTTTCCTTTGTACATCCCAATCTATTTGAAATTGAATGCACGTGAGGAAATGCCGGACTCCTCCCTTGACACACCTTCATTTAAATATACAATTAGATGCAAATAGATATGCAACTAGATATATACAAGCACTGCACATTTGATTATCCTGTATCCACAATCAAAAATAATAATTTTAATGGAATTTCACGGACTGTGAGTTGGAGGCACTCCTGAATGAGGTAAAGGCATGCAAAAACATTTTGTTTGGCACACTGTCCTCCAGCATTAGTGCCGGATATACGTAATTCAATAGCCTGCTCACAGCCCTATAAGATAAATTTACCGTTTTCCTTTATTCAGACAGGGATAAGAAGGAGATGTTTATTTTACCTTGACGTTATTCTGATTAACTATGTTTTTTCTCTCTGCCTATTGTGTTTCCCCCCCCCTTACCCCCACTGTATGACAGGCGCCTCGCATGGCTGCCGCGTCATTGGATGCGCCTAACGTGCGCGCCCAATGTCAAGTCAAATTCCTCGTATGTTTACTTGTAAATATACTTGGCAATAAAGCTGATTCTGATTCTGACATGTTTCGACTGACATCTGCAGTTGTCCTCAGAAGCATCAGCTGATCGCTGTGATTTGTGACCAGCAGGATGGATCAGCTGGTTGAATAAAGGAAAACAGTCACGAGAAAGGAGACAATATGAACCTATTTAGTGGGTAGTCACGGTCACCTGTCAGTTGAAAGCAGATCATATTAGACTCGACAAGCACATATTTTACGTCCAAAATGCAAATCTCATCCTTTATAGTTATACTGTATACAACTTAACATGGATTGCGACTTCCGGGAAGATGGCGGAGAGACATAACACTTAAACAAAGAGCTCTCCCTAGCCGGATTAAAAATCATCGGTAAATGGCCAACTCGACATAAACGAATCAATAAACTAAGGGATGAAAACACAAAGGAACCGGGCACAAGGACAAAAACAGGGTAAAATTGAAGAATTCCTCTCCAACAACGCAGGAAAAACCGCTGTACGCAAAGCCCAAAAAAACGAGATGTCTACAGCAGAGAAAATGGAGGACACCAGACTCGACAACATGAACGCTGGCATCGCCAGTTTGGGTGAAGAGTTAAGAGAATTCAAGCGACAGCTACAACAGGATTTAGCGGCTCTTAAGGAGGAACTGAAAAAAGAAATTAAGGAGGAAATCATGGACCTCCGAAGAGAAATGGAGCGTAAATTAACGGAAAACATGGAGGAGCTGCGCTCCCAGCGGGCGTGTATGACAGAAGCGCAGACCCGAATTTCGGAACTAGAAGATTGGAAAAGCGAGGCAAACGAACAACTACAGACCCTGACGACGCAAACGCAGAGGATGCAGGAGAAAATAAACGACTTGGAGAGCAGATCCCGACGAAGCAATATGCGCATCTTTGGAATTCCGGAGGGCATTGAAGGCAACTCGATGACAAAATTCATGGATCAGTTCTTAAAAAAAGAACTGGAAATACCCGGAGAAACGGATCTGCAGATTCAACGGGCGCACAGAACACCGGCACAGAACCCGAAAACAAACTCTCCACCCAGGTCAGTTGTGGTAAACTTTGTGAAATATGACATAAAGGAAAGAATCCTGACGCAAGCATGGAAAAAAAAGATACGAATCGGCGACAAACAGGTATTTTTTGACCATGACTACCCGACAGAAATCGTGCAGCAGCGGAAGAAATATGCCAACATTAAAAAAGCGCTGAAAGAGAAAAAAATTAGATTCCAAACGCCGCTAACGAAAATGAGGATTCATTGGGAGGAAGGCACAAGAACCTACAACACAGCCGAAGAGGCAGTGCGGGATATGATGGAGCGGGGCCTTGAGGTGAGCGTGCCGAAGGAGACGGCTGGAGCAGCGGCGGCCCTGAACGCACCACGACAGACGGAGTGGAGACGAGTGAACGGCGGAAGAAGGGGGAGAGACATAGAGCAGCGGGCCCAGGACAAGCTACAAGGCTTTCAACTGAAAGCCTAGATCATAACAAAGATTAAGAAAGGCACAGAAGAAATGAAGGCCAAGAAGACAAGGTAAAAGAGAAACAGATGGCTAGGAGAGGTTTAAGTGATATTTGTTGGACATTTCTAGACTTATGACTATTACTTTGATAGTAATTAGAAGTCTAGGGAGGGCCCTTCACTCTGTGAAGACAAACCCCCCACCCACCAACAGGGACCAGTGGGCAGAAGAAAGGCCCAAAGTAAGGAGGTCGAGTTTTTTTAATGTGTTTTTATATAAATATGTGTTATTTTTGTTGTTAAAGGGGCTAGGAGCACAAGTTAAAAAAATGGAAAAACATGAATATGGGTAAAAATCTTAAGATAATGACACTAAACATGAATGGTCTGAACTCACCTGTTAAAAGGGAAAGAATAATAAGAAAATTCAAGAAGGAAAAAGCTGAAATTATATTTATGCAAGAGACACATTTGAGCAAGGCAGAACATGTGAAACTAAAGAGATTTGGCTATAAGAACTCCTACTACAGTTCATTTAAGGGAGGAGCAAAAAGGGGGGTTATGATACTAATCTCAAACATGGATTGCACACACTACTAAATGAATGAAGTGTGCCGGGGAAAGGGTGAGACTTGCATTTCAAACATTATGCATGTGTTTATTGACATAACTACTATACATACAGAGGCAATTGGGGGCTTGGTAGAATGCTGTGAAACTGTAGTTTAATCAGCAAAAAAAGGAAGTCACTTACTCCAACCAATGAGTTGTAATGAAGTCTTGAAGACAGGGTGATATCTGTGGGCGCACAGGCAGCATTGCGCATGAGGTGAGTTATTTAGGACAATTACATGAATTTACTCACCAAGAAGCCACCCATCTGGATAGTTCCAGCTTGTGCGTAGTTTGTTCCCAACAATGCTGTTCATTAGAATCATAAGGAAAATCTTCTGTCTCTAAATACCCTTTCTCTTCTTCTTGCACGATTTGCAATATCCTCTAATAACGCAAACGCCATTGTTGTTAGAGGCATTTTCTGCACTTCTTTCCACTTACTTCTATATCCACTCATCTAATTGTGCACACTTGGCTGCTTGCTCATCATGTGTCTCTGGTGTGTACAGTCATTTTCACATCATTATTATTCTCCCAACATGACCTCTAAGTATCGCCAATGGACCAGTAACAGTAGAAACGTACGTACGCCTGCCATGAAGTTGGCGTGGGGCTGTGCATATTTCCACGGTCATTTCATTCTTGATACATCTGAAATTTTCCGTGGAAAAGGACGTACACCATGTTTTTGTGCGCAAGTACCCTTTGTACAGGAGGCCCCCAGGTGAAGGATACAGATTTATATTATATTAACACATTTGAATAAGGAGCATTATGAGGAAATATAAAAAGGATGAAAAGTAGCTTCTTCTAAATAAAACTTTTGTTTAAAATTTATTAAAATATCAGGAACTAAAGCTGTGTGATCACTGTTGAAAGTAGGAAATGAATGATATTTTTCAATTTAAACAATTTATGAATGTGCTGATAATTAGAAAAAACTATACAAAAATATGGTCAGATATTCAGAAATTTATTTTTCAGCACAAAACAATTTGTAATATATTTGTAATACTTTTATTTCATGAATGAAGCTATATATAAAGCTTGGCAGTTTTTTTTTTCCACTGTTGTAGTATGAATTCATTAATGCCACATACTGTAATACTTAGAGCTATGTATATATTAAAAAAAAAACTTTATAAGTAGCATAATCTTTATTTTAAACGTCAAATTGCTGTTGTGGCCCTCAACTACTTCTATTTCAGTTAGAGATGGGCAAAATGGCTCTTCAGTTGGCAAAGGTGGCAGACCCCTGCTCCAGACTGTTTACAGGAAATGCACGGAGCTCAAGTATTTGCAGCACTGATATCTAATACCTAATAACATATTCAGATAAAACCCATCCTCTAAAATGTGATTCACTGGCATCACACCCTCTCAGCTACACCCCCCACCCCATCTACCATAATGTACTTTGACTCCCAACATCTTAGAGGTCCCGCCTGTAAGAAACACCAAGCAAGCCTGCCTGCAAAGCTGATTTTATAAAAAGGATCCACACTCCCGACTCAAGCACTTCACAGCTCACTCACTCATCAGGAACACACGCACACACACGCACATGCACACACACATCGTATATCATGTATCGAGTGGACACTGAGCAGGGCCCCATCCCAGAAAAAGTTTATTTATATACAAAACTGTTGGGTAAGGAAGCTTCAAGACTCAGGAGAATCTGTGTTATGTCAACTTGGTATCAACAGAGACACTAATAGTTCTCTCAACTGCTTTTTCAGCATTCAAAATATTAACGAGACTGGTTTTACTATGAGGGAGGCTAAAATATTCATGGTGCTGTTAATCTTGAGTTTTTGAATAGCAGTTTGAATTGCCTCATAGCACCAATTATTCAAAACCCATTCACTGAAAACTGTGTTTTTGTAGGTTTTAACGTTCTGAAATATGTCTATTGGTCATGTGATTATTGAAAAACATCAAAATACTCACTTCTCTTAAAAAAAAAAAAAAAAAAAAAAAAAAACAGCCTTTATATTGATTCTCTTTGTGAGGAGCCAGTGTAACTCTTCCATGTTCACTCCTGTACAACACCAAAAGCAAAACCCAGTCTTGATACCCACCCTTTGCTCTATTGGCCAGTGTAATTGTTCCAATCCAGCCTCGTTTCTGCTGGAGCCGTACATGTCGCACTCCAATGATGCACAGTGCATCCATAAAGTATTCACAGCGCTTCACTTCTTCCACATTTTGTTATGTTACAGCCTTATTAAAAAATTGATTAAATTTTTTCTCCTCAAAATTCTACACACAATACCCCATAATGACACTGTGAAAAAAGTTTGGGTTTTTTTTAGATTTTTGCAAATTTATTAAAAATAAAAAACTAAGAAATCACGTGTACATAAGTACTCACAGCCTTTGCTCAGTACTTTGTTGATGCACCTTTGGCAGCAATTACAGCCTCAAGTCTTTTTGAATATGATGCCACAAGCTTGGCACACTTATCTTTGGGCAGTTTCACCCATTCCTCTTTGCAGTGTCTCTCAAGCTCCATCAGGTTGGATGGGAAGTGTCGGTGCACAGCCATTTTCAGATTTCTCCAGAGATGTTCAATTGGATTCAAGTCTGGGTTCTGGCTGGGTCACTCAGGGACATTCACAGAGTTGTCCTGAAGCCACTCCTTTTGATATCTTGGCTGTGTGCTTAGGGTCGTTGTCCTGCTGAAAGATGAACCATCGCCCCAGTTTGAAGTCAAGAGCGCTCTGGAGCAGGTTTTCATCCAAGATGTCTCTGTACATTGCTGCATTCATCTTTCTCTCTATCCTGACTAGTCTCTCAGTTCCTGCCACTGGAAAACATCCCCACAGAATGATGCTGCCACCACCATGCTTCACTGTAGGGATGGTATTGGCCTGGTGATGAGCAGTGCCTGGTTTCCTCCAAACATGGTGCCTGGCATTCATGCCAAAGAGTTCAATCTCTGTCTCATCAGACCAGAGAATTTTGTTTCTCATGGTCTGAGAGTCCTTCAGGTGCTTTTTGGCAAACTCCAGGCGGGCTGCCGTGTGCCTTTTATTAAGGAGTGGCTCCCGTCTGGCCACTCTACCATACAGGCCTGATTGGTGGATTGCTGCAGAGATGGTTGTCCTTCTGGAACGTTCTCCTTTCACAGAGGAACACTGGAGCTCTGACAGAGTGACCATCGGGTTTTTGGTCACCTCTCTGACTAAGGCCCTTCTCCCCCGATCGCTCAGTTTAGATGGCCGGCCAGCTCTAGGAAGAATCCTGGTAATTCCAAACTTCTTCCATTTACAGATGATGGAGGCCACTGTGCTCATTGGGACCTTCAAACCAGCAGAAGTTTCTCTGTACCCTTCTCCAGATTTGTACCTCGAGACAATCCTGTCTTGGAGGTCTACAGACAATTCCTTTGACGTCATGCTTGGTTTGTGCTCTGACATGCACTGTCAACTGTGGGACCTTATATAGACAGGTGTGTGCCTTTCCAAATCATGTCCAGTCAACTCAATTTACCACAGGTGGACTCCAGTTAAGCTGTAGAAACATCTCAAGGATGATCAATGGAAACAGGATGCACCTGAGCTCAATTCTGAGCTTCATGGCAAAGACTGTGAATATTTGTGTACATGTGATTTCTTAGCTTGTTATTTTTAATAAATTTGCAAAAATCTCAAAAACTTTTTTCACATTGTCATTATGGGATATTGTGTGTAGAATTTTGAGGGAAAAAATGAATTTAATCCATTTCGGAATAAGGCTGTAACATAACAAAAAAAAAAAGTTGAAAAAGTGAAGCACAGTGAACACTTTCTGGATACACTGTAGGTAACAACAGGATCCTGACACAGACTCCCAAAGGATGGCTCTCTTAAGCGGGCTGAGTGGTGCGGTGTAGGGCCAAGTGAGGCTAGTGGAAAAGGGCCTTAAGAGAAAAGTGGCAAAAAATGTATTTTTATGAATGTTCTGGAGGATTTTGCCCAAACTTACTTCACTACTGATTCATTCCAAAACCTTGGTAAGTATAATTTAGGTTTCGTCAAAAAGCTTATACTTAAGAGGATACTACTGTATCGCATGCGTGATGCTGTAAAATGCCTAAACATTTAAAATCTAACATAGCCATAACTGTGGCAAGAAACAGACAGACTACATTTTTTATGCGGCCACACAGCATGCACAACAGGCACGGCACAAGACCAGCAGCCCACATTTTTCGTACCAGAGTGTGGACCCACAGTGTTGGCCACCCATGAGTGTCCCGGCTCCCACATGGACCAACAGTAATAATAACACTGGTCAACACCAAATTTATTGTCTAAGTTTTTTTTAGCTAATTTAGGACAATTTTGATGTGCTGAAACCAAAAATCCCATTGGTTTTGCTCAGTCAGGTCAACTTTTTGAATTAAGGCCACATGTTGCTTTATACGTTTTTGTTTACATGTACGGATATTTTCGCTTTTTATGATGCCTTATATGATACCTTTATAAAAAGATAAGTACATGCACAGTACTAAGTAAGTACTAAGTACAGGTTTTTACTTATCACCTGATCGAGAGAAACGGATGTCATTTTCAGATTCAGCAGTGCAAAATTGTCTTAAATCAGTTGAAAAAACACAGACAGCTTACAAAAAAATTATTTTTGTAACCCTGTGTAATCTCAGCTGAGCTGCAACAGCAATCTTGAGTCCAAAATCAAATTTAACTACAAACATTAAACACTATAATAGATGATGTTCACAACTTTTATTACCTCCATCAAGGGAGGAGGTAATGTTTTTGCCGGCGTTGGTTGGTTGGTTTGTTTGTTGGTTTGTCTGGCTGTTAGCAACATTACTCCAAAAATTAAGAACAGATTTTGATGAAATTTTCAGGAAAGGTATGTAATGGCACGGAGAACAGATGAATAGATTTTGGTGGTGATCCAGCTCATGATCTGGATCCAGGAATTTTTTGAATATTATTGTATATATTAATATTGTGCTTTTCATATACTGCACCTTTAAGACATGTCTATGGAGTTACGTGCTTGGTCACGCACCTCTGCAACCTGGAAGTAGTGTACTCTTACCACCAAACACTACAGAAAAAGTAAAACTGCTTGGAACGAAAAGAAATGTGGTCTCCATCCACATAGTATGTGATGATTGACATTATTTTATCTGAAGACACCAAGAAAAGGCAAGCAAAATATGCGGTTTAAGACGGGGTTAGGAGTGCGTACGGACATAACTCTGGTTGGCAGACAAGGATGTCATTGTGAGCCACACGACCCACACGGTATGTAAACACAGTAAACTTCAGCACTGGACAGTGTTTAATTTTTTTGTTTGTGAAATCACAATAGGCCTGTTCTATTATGCTTGTTTACTATGCACCACAGTGACATGATACCACACAGCTGTGTAATACTGCTTAATAATTATGAACCTTGACAAAAAGGAGGCTGACGGTGATGGAACAGCGGGAAGTGGAAGCCCTCAAACACCAGGGAAGGGAGTGCAGGCTTAGATGAGCCTCCAAGATGTTGGCATCAGCCTTCCAGCAGTATTTAGCATCCTCCGGGGAGCTACAGGCCACGGTAACAAGGTCCCACACCATGTCGACAGCTGGCAGCTCTCCCCACTTCTGCCTCCACCTTCTCCTGCTTTTTTCGCCTGCTGGGTCCTTCACTGGCGGCGATCGTCTGTCAGGTTCACCCCTTCGGGACAGAGAAGAGGGCCCTATCGCACAGCGAAGTTCAAACATAGGTTTATTTCCAAAATAACAAAATGCAGCACAAGGGCTGGAAAACACAACTGAAGCTGCACGGCAGGATAACGAGGAAAAGAGCCTAAACCGTGAACAGCTTGGGTAAGTAACAGCATGCTGTGCGAGATAGAATGATAATGAAAGTGATCGTAACTGTCATCATAGCAGTAACAGTGACTGTCAGTACAGTAGATCGCCACACTGAAGGTGAGCCGAGAACTATATAAGTAGTAGGGCTGAAATGATTAGTCGACGTTGTCGATAACGTCGACAATGAAAATTTGTCGTCAAAGATTTTTATTGTCAACAAATCATTTAATTATAAAGTTCATATGCATGCCGCGGAAATGTTCAGTTGTTAACTGCAATGCACGACTAGAACTGCTGCGGGCAATAGTGCCTCTGTTGCCCTGCATGCGTAAACAATTTCCAGCGACAAAGAGGAGCACAGCTTGGCAAAGTGAAAGGATAAACATGTAGAAAGCGGAGCGGAGCTTAAAAAAAAAAAAAAAGCAGACCCAAACTTTCTGTAGTATGGGAATATTTCACAGAAAACAAAAATAAAAAAACAAACAAGTAAAATGTAGACTTTGCAAGGCAGACCTTTCCTATTATGGCAGCACTACAGTGATGCATGAGCATCTGAATCGACAGCACCCGGGAGCTGCAACATTAACGTCTGCTTGGTAAATTTTAGCGAGTAAAGAAAGTTAGCGCCGCTTATTTTCAATGGCCAACTGTTTCAAGCTTTAGAAAAATGACAATATCATTAGTATGTGCTGTTTATGTTAACTTACCTGTTTGACAATAAGCTCTCTGGTTGCTGAGGACTGAGCTGTTTAAGTTATGGCGAACGTGTTGAATGCAATAAATGAGTCAGTTACAGGAGTCTCTATCTTTTTTTCATCTTCGTTAATATTAGCCTTCATTCTGAATATTAGTGCATCTGGGTTAATTAGAATATCCCAATTTGTAATTTAATAAATAAAAAACTACAACCATAATCATAAAAATTAAATCAAACTGCTTGAAATATCACTCTTAAGTGCAGTGAATACTGAAGATGAAGGTTTACCTTTCTGAATTATATTGTTAAAAAATGCACTTATAGAAAACTTCCACCTAATGTTAGTTTGTGGGTTGGAGCAGATCAGTAATTCAGTTGTAAGATATTTAATCAATTGTTTAATTGACGTTAGGCATTATGCTGTCTGTGATAAACTGATATATAACCTTAAACTTCCATCCATCCATATTCTTCCACTTAATCCTTTTCGGGTCGCGGGGGGACTGGAGCCTACAGATCGCCAGTCCATTGCAGGGCCAACACAGAGAGACAGACAACCATTCACTCTCACATTCATAACTAAGGACAATTTAGAATCCCCAGTTTGATGCCAATCAACATAACTTGCATGTTTTTGGCATGTGCGAGGAAACTGGAGAAATCCCAGAGTAAACCCACGCAGACACGGGGAGAACATGCAATTTAGCACTGGAAACAGCTTATAAAATGTTATATTAAAGCAGGGACTGACAACAAGGTGATTTTCACAGGTGTGCAGGCTAAAACAGTGGGTGAGGTAAAATATGCACTAGAGCCCCAACAGGATGCAGAGATGGTGGACATGAGAAAAATAATCGTAATTAGTCAACTAATCGAAAAAAATAGTCATTAGATTAGTCGACTACCAAAATAATCATTAGTTGCAGCTCTAATACCGGATCTTTACCGGAGTGGTGGCTCAGTTGGTAGAGCATCCGCCCCACAGCCGGGAGGCAGGGGTTCAAATCCCGGCCGGGTCATGCCGAAGACCATATAAAAGTGGAACTTCCTGCCATCCAGCTTGGTGCTCAGCAATAATGGAATGGAGGAGGGAAATTTGTGGCGGCGCCTTGCATGGCAGCGGCCCTCTGATTCTACACTTGGGGTGTGTGTGATTAACACTGTAGATAGGTAAAACACAATCTCGTTCTACTGTACATGATTGGTTGTACAGTTGAATGACAATAAAGGGTGACTTAATTTAATTTAATTTAATAAGTAGAGGCAGGAGGTGATTAGGGCAATCAGTCACAGCTGTGAATAATAACAAAAGGACAACTAAATGAGGAGCAGAAATGAACTGAGCGCCCTGTCACAGTAAGTCAACACAAACTGATGAATAAGACAGGATCATGGCAATAATAATAATGGAAAGGAAAATATGACTAACAGTAGATATAACTGAGGTAGAATATAACTTAAAGCATGGGCATGAGAATACCAATAATGATGATGAACACAATAAAAAGTCCAAAAGGAAAGTGTGGACAGGGTCACATGTCCAGAACACTACAGAGACGGTGGGAACGGAGAGGAGGAGGGACAGATGCAGCACTGTAGTGCAGCCGATATGACAGTGCTGCTTTACAGTCTACATTTAACTTGTTTCATTTATTTATTTTCGGTAAAATCCAATCATACTTTGGCCTTCGCTGTGATTTTCTCTCCCTGTCGCCATGATGTGTTCCTCTTCTTCTTCGCTGGAACAGTTAAACTGAACATTTCCGCGGCATGCATATAAACTTGAAAATTAAACGATTTGTCAACAATAAAAATCTGCATTGACAAATTTTTATAGCCAACGTTATCGAAAACATCAACTAATCGCTGCAGCCCTAGTAGTCATATGATGTAGTCATATTGTCTTTGCTGCTGTTTCTCTGTCTTTTAGGAGGATCACACAAAAACTCATAGATGGATTTGGATGACATTTTCACCAGAGGTGGCTCTTGGCCCAGAGATGAACTCATTAGATGTTGGGGGTGATCCATCCTCCGCCAGAGGTATGCGCTCTCTGAGTGCCCTCTAGTTAATAAATGTAACATCTGTAGAAAAATATCCACTACGTGATCCAAAGCAATACAACAAACCAGGGCAATAATTATCACCCAACTGTTAAGCACACACAAAAAAGAAACTGGAAGCCAAAGAAACCATAACTTTTTCGATTACACGTGTGTCACAAATAGCAGTGGTTCCCAGTCTTTTTTCCATGGAGTCTCCCTTGCTTGTGCCAAACATTAGTCACCCCCCCTACACACATGCACCAAAACAATAAAAATATTTATCATAAATCATGCTATAACATGTTTAACAATTAAATACGCTGCTACTAAAAGCAATAATATCAAGTAGTTTCCAATCAATGCTAATGCAGAGAAGACTGAAACATGTTAATTCTTGCTTCATGATTAGTTTGTTACTCCAGTCTGCAACTCTCAATAGTCTGAGAGCTGAAAGGATCTGATGTGTATTCAACCAAAATAGGAAGTACTTCACTTTGTTGGAATCACACAGTTGAACTAGGCTCAGCTCAGGGAGCTGTTTGCAAAATTTTTGTTGCCAAAAGAACTACAGGACCCATTCTAACTATGACACTTTATCCAGACAGGTTGACTCATACAGGAACGACTGACTACAGTGAGTAGTCGCCTATGAAATGGATAAACTCTAGCTTTCTTCTCCGTGTCTTCAACACAATCACAGCAGAAGCCAAATGCTGTCTCTCATTACCACACCTTTACTCATTTGCTGCATTCAATAGAATTTCCCTAAATACAGACAAGCACGATGAAAGCGTCACATTACAAGTCAGGAACAGCAGCTTGTGGCATTTGAGTCGATAATCCACATTTTTTGCATGTGGAAGCCACAGTGGATTCAAATGGAAAACTACAAAGTTCTCACAGAGCACATGATCCATCAACATTTAAATTTTAAATCCAGGTTTTCATGTGGATCCACATCATATTCTAGGTACTCATAGATGCCCACCTCCCCCCAAAAAATCAGAATGTGTTCATCAAGTTCCATGCAAAATTCTGAGGGAAATTAATGAGAATTAAAGACTAAAAAAAAATGCCTTAAACAAAGTGGAAAAAAAAATCCTGGGTGAGCCCTCTTGATTCAGATGTTTTCTAACGTCTAACTGATTCTTCTGAGGCCTGAGGTCCATCCTTCCACTGAATTTTATTGAATACTGTGCATTTTCTGCAAAATCATACTGAAAGATAAACAAATGGCACAGAAAACATAACCGCTTTGGTGGTGGTAACAAGACAGGACAGATGATCCAAAAGGCTCAGGCTTTATGAGAAAATAATCATAATTATTTATTGTGGGGGGGCTTATATTTTGAAAGTCTGTATAACATCCTGTTGTGTGTGGGTTATATTTCGTTCTGCTACAGTTTGAAGTTGATATTATAGAAAATCCATCTTGTAAAGCTTATCTGGGGTTCTGGGTCATGGGGCAACAGTCCAAACAAAGATAGCCGTACTTCCGCTCAATTTGCAATGCACCTATGGTCCCCATGATTAAGATAAGCCTTTATTAGTCCCACAATAGGGCAATTACAGGATTGCAGCAGCACAGGGATAGCAGCACTCAGAGCAACAGTAAATAAGATAATAAGAATTGGTTAGCCAAAGCAGTAAATAAATATACATATGTACACTAGGGCTGAAACGATTAGTCGACATTGTCGATAACGTCGATCACAAAAATTTGTCGATGCAGATTTTTATTGTTGGCAAATCGTTTAATTTGAATTAAAGTTTATATGCATCCCGTGGAAATGTTCAGTTTAACTGTTCCAGCGAAGAAGAGGGGGGTGCATCATGGCGACACAGAGAGAAAATCACGGAGAATGCCAAAAGTTTCCAAAGTACGGGAGGATTTTACCAAAAATTAATAAATAAAACAAGTTAAATGTAGACTGAAAAGCATTGTTGTCATTTCACAGCTGCACTACAGCAATGAATCCATCCCTCCTCCTCTCCTTTCCTCCGTCTCTGGCCACCTGTCAGTGGACTGCACCAGTAAGGTTAGTAAATAAATTTAGCGCTTCTTATTTTTAATGAATGACTCTCTCAGCTTTAGAAAACTGACCACGCTATTAGTGTGTGTTGTTTAAATAGTTTACCTGCTGTCGGACAGTAATCTCTCTTACGATGGTTGCTGACAGCAGAGCTGCTTCCGTTATGCTAGCTATATGTTAACTGCAGTGAATGGGTGAATTACATGAGCAACTTACTCTTTCATGTACTCTATTATTGTCACCGTAATATCAGCCTTCATTCTGAATATTAGTGCATCTCGGTCAATTAGAATATCATGATTTGTAATTTAATTTAAAAAAGATAACCATAATCATCACAAATAAATTTACAATGGCTTAAATATTTCTCTGTGTGTGTAGTGAAGACTCACATTCCTGCACTGATATTTAAAGTGTTGGTTTTTTTTATTTTAGACTGGAAGTTCTTTTAATTTTCATCTGAAGCCTAATTAAACTTTTAAACTTCTAGACCCAGCAAGGTTTCGGACAGGATGGGTTAGCTTGTCATTTTCTTTTTTCTTTTAATGAAGTTGAATATTACTCTAGTTTGTTTTAAACACACAGTTACAACAGCCTTTATGGAGCAGCAGAGCCGCAATTTGAGTTTTTACACTTTAACATCCATTATTTAATTGTGTTGCTACAAACACTTCTGATAAAGCTGTAAAGTTCAAGTTTACAACTCATGTTTTATGGGTCATTATTTTATTTAGCTAACTTAACTAATTACCTCCACCAAGGAGGTTATGTTTTCATCGGCGTTGGTTTGTCTGTCTGTTTGTTTGTTTGTTTGTTTGTTTGTTTGTTAGCAAGATAACTCAAAAAGTTATGGACGGATTTTCATGAAATTTTCACAGATTGTCAGAAATGGCGTATCCTACAGATGATTAGATTTTGGTGGTGATCCGGATCACCGTCCAGAAGAAAACCGCCATTATGGAAAATGCAATTTTCGTCAATAACTACTGAACCACTAATCCTATCATTGTCAATCCAATTGCTAGTCATATGTTTTCATGGTCAAGGAATCTGAAAACGTACACACAAACACTCTATGGGGGAAACTGTGGCGCTTGGCGGAGGTCTGCGCTCTCCGAGTGCTTTTCTAGTTTTATTTAGTTATGGGAACTGTTTATAATAGGCTACATTACAGTATATTAAGGCAGAGACTGATAAAGTGATTTTCACAGGTGTCCAAGCTTTAACAGGTGAGGGAAAACACAACCTAGAGCCCCGAACAGGAGCTATGCCAGCAGGAAGCTGAGCTGGCGGACATAACCAAAATAATCGCAATTAGTCGACTGATCGAAAAAATAGTCATTAGATAAGTCGACTACCAAAATTATCGTTAGCTGCAGCCCTAATGTACACAGCTATATACACAATGCAGGAGCATTGCAGCTAGATGATATCAACAGCAGTACAGTTAGTTAAATGGCAAAATATTCTGCAGGTGGTGAGCCTACAGGAGAGCAGACGAATCCGACTTGCCTGGGAATAAACCCGGTAACCAGGCACTTGTCATCGAGCCTCTCCCCCCAACCTGGCTCCAGGCCGGGCCCTGGTAACCCGATGTTGGGCAGGTACTCTGGATCCCTGTTGTTGTCAATATTTCATGGGGATCCACTAAAAGGTTCTTAGCCTGGCCCCTCACACAGGATCAACTTGTCATGGGAGACCCTGCAAGGGGCACGTTGCCCCCAAAAAACATTGCTCCTGGGATCATTAGGACATTCAAACCTCTCCACTAGGATAAGGTGGAAATCCACAGAGGGGACTTATCCAAATTAGACTTCTTAAATTCAGTTTGAATTGTTTTGTTTTTTTTAATGACAAAATTGGACGGAGTGGTTAGCACTGCAGCAGCACAGGAACTCACCCTTGGCCGGGGGATCCTGGGTTCAATCCCAGCCCCCGACCAACAGTGATCTGTGTGGCATTTGCATGTTCTCCCCATGTCTGCATGGGTTTACTCCGGGATTGCTCCGGTTTCCTCCCACATGCCAAAAACATGCATGTTAGGTTAACTGGCATCAAAATGGGGATTCTAAATTGTCCTTAGGTATGACTGTGAGAATGAATGGTTGTCTGTCTCTCTGTGTTGGCCCTGCGATGGACTGGTGATCTGTCCAGGGTGTACCCTGCCTCTCGCCCAAAGATGCTGGGATAGACTCCAGCCCCCCCGCAACCCGAAAAGGATTAAGCAGAAGGAGATGGATGGATGGATGGATGGAAAATTGGACACAGAATATTAAAGTATTTTGTGTTTGTCTCGAACATATTAAAAAAAATTGACAAGTTTTTTGAACAAAGCATCTATTTTTCCATTTAAATTACCTGCAAGGTTTCACTTACATTGTCCCTACATCATCATCATCATTATCATCATCGCAGTCTGTCGGGGGCAACAATGACTGTTTCATCTTGGTTCCATCAGATTCCTCCACGCAGCTCTGTCCTCCGCCCCCCGCTGCCTGGAACTCCTGACCTTGTTAACCCGGGCGATGCCCGAGCCGGTATGAGTTGCTCTCTGACTGACCATTTCATGAAACTGCTTGCAAAGTATTTGAGTACCGCTAGCTTTTGCTGGACTAGCGGCACAACCAGTTAAAATCTAAATAACTAGTGCATGCCTATGCATGCCCGTAGAAACCAAGTGTAAGCAACTATTTCTGCATGCCCGTAGAAAACAGGTGTAAGCAAGCACATCAGCACTTGTTCAGTGATGCCTGCCTTTGATCTTTGATTGTGTCATAGCGATTCCTATGATCACTGATGTCATAGTGACTCCTATGGTGCCTGCATTTGATCTTTGATGATGTCATAGCGAGTCCTATGATCCTGAGTGATGCCTGCATTTGATCTTTGATGATGTCATAGCGAGTCCTATGATCGTGAGTGATGCCTGCCTTTGATCTTTGATGTCCTATGATCGTGAGTGAGCGTGAGTGATGCCTGCCTTTGATCTCTGATGATGTCATAGCGAGTCCTATGATTCACACATAAGGAGTTGGTATACAGCGAATCCCATGGCTGTGACACACACACTCAGATTTCTTGAATTATAGAGTGACTAGTGTATGCCCGTAGAAAGCAGGTGTAAGCAAGGGTGTAAGCAAGCACGTCACCACTTGTTCAGTGATGCCTGCCTTTGACCTTTGATGATGTTATAGCGAGTCCCATGAACTCTGATGACGTCATAGCGAGTCCTATGATTGGAAGTGATGCCTGCCTTTGATCTTTGATGTCCTATGATCGTGAGTGAGCGTGAGTAATGCCTGCCTTTGATCTCTGATGATGTCACAGCGAGTCCTATGATTCACACATAAGGAGCTGATATACAGCGAATCCCATGGCTGTAACACACACACAGAGATTTCTTGAATTACAGAGTGACTAGTGCATGCCCGTAGAAAGCAGGTGTAAGCAAGGGTGTAAGCAAGCACGTCAACACTCGTTCAGTGATGCCTGCCTTTGATCTTTGATGATGTCATAGCAAGTCCTATGAACTTTGATGATGTCATAGCGAGTCCTATGATCGTGAGTGATGCCTGCCTTTGATCTTTGATGTCCTATGATTGTGAGTGATGCCCGCCTTTGATCTTTGATGCTCCGCACTGTGTGTGTTTATATATCTACATATTTATTCCATCTAGCTACAATACTCCGCACTGTGTGTTTATATACTCATATTTATTCCATCCAGCTACAATGCTCCGCACTGTGTTTATATATTTATATATCTATTCCATCTAGCTACAATGCGCCGCACTGTGTGTCTATATATATAAATATATAGCGTCTCCCGAGCGCTCGGCAGGCTTCCCGGCCGACCGGAAGTGCTCGCAGACGGCGTAAGGACCGTAAACAAAGGAGGGGTAAACGCGGTGGGCTAAGAGCTAAGCTAAAGCTAACACCGCACCGGCTATCGCTACCCAGTATTTTCCTTGCTAATGTACGGTCTCTGGCGAGCAAAATGAGTGAACTACGGCTTCGGATCACCAACAATAAGAAACTTATGAACTGCAATATCATGATTTTTACGGAAACATGGCTTCACAGTGGAATACCCGACAATGCTATCGAGCTAGCCGGCCTACACACGCTCCGGGCAGACAGAGCAGCAGTTGACTCCGGTAAGACAAGAGGGGGGGGAGTGTGCATTTATATTAACAAGGCTTGGTGCACGAACTCTATCACTGTTGAGAGACACTGCTCAGCTAACCTGGAGTTTCTCATGGTTAAATGTAGACCTTTCTATCTGCCACGCGAGTTCACTTGTACCATCATAACAGCCGCTTACATTTCTCCGGATGCTAATGCTAAGCTTGCTATGAAAGAACTGCATGCAGCTATTAGCAAACAACAAACTGCACACCCAGAGGCAGCATTTATTGTGGCGGGTGATTTTAACCACTCTACCCTCAAGACAGTGCTTCCTAAATTCTACCAGCATGTCTCCTGTCACACAAGAGGGGACAAAACATTGGACCATGTTTACACCAATATTGTGGGAGCCTACACAGCAACTCCCCTCCCCCACCTAGGTCAGTCTGATCATTTATCCTTGTTCCTTACCCCCAAGTATGTACCGCTCATCAACCGGGTGAAGCCATCAGTGAGGACCATCAAAGTGTGGCCAGAGAGGGTTGACTCTGTACTCCAGGAGAAGTTTAGGAACACAGACTGGAGTATGTTCACCTCTCAGGCTACCTGTGGCTCCCACATAAACATCAACTCTTACACCCACTCAGTCCTGGACCATATCAACACCACTATTGACAGTGTCACCACGGAAAGACAGATCACCACGTACCCAAATCAGAAGCCGTGGATAAACAGAGAAGTGCGACTTCTGCTAAAAGCACGTAACAATGCCTTTAGATCTGGTGATGCACAGGCCTACAGTTCATCCAGGGCAGATCTGAAGAGGGGCATCAAGAAGGCCAAGCACAGCTACAAGCTGAAGGTGGAGGAACATTTTGGGGACTCTGACCCCCGACGTATGTGGCAGGGCATTCAAGCTATCTCTGATTATAAGCCCAGCAACTCCATACCTATAGCCATGACTGTGCCCTTTCTCAATGAGCTAAATAACTTCTATGCTCGTTTTGACAAGGACAACAATGAAAAGAACATCAATTTCCCACCCTCTGATGACCTCCACCACCTCACACTCACCCACACCGACGTCCGTAATGCACTGAGTCATGTCAACGTACGTAAGGCTGCTGGCCCTGATGGCATTCCTGGGCATGTGCTGAGGGCATGCGCTGAGCAGCTGGCAGGGGTCTTCACAGACATCTTCAATCTGTCCCTGGCCCAGGCCGTGGTACCAGCGTGCTTCAAGACCACTTCAATAGTACCAGTGCCGAAACATTCAACACCATCGTGCCTAAATGACTATCGCCCTGTGGCACTGACGCCCATAGTCATGAAGTGCTTTGAGCGACTGGTCTTGGCACAGCTCAAAAAAGGCCTGCCCCCTGCACTGGACCCTCATCAGTTCGCCTACCGGAGCAACAGGAGTACAGAGGATGCGGTTTCTACAGCGCTGCACTATGTACTCTCACACCTGGATGACAAGAACACCTACGCAAGAATGCTGTTTATTGACTTCAGCTCAGCATTCAACACAGTTATCCCCTCCAAGTTGCTCACCAAACTTGGGGACCTGGGAATCAGTACCTCCACCTGCAACTGGATCATGGATTTTCTGACCAACAGACCCCAACATGTTAGGTCAGGCCCCAACCATTCTTCCGTCATCACACTCAACACTGGTGTACCACACGGCTGTGTGCTCAGCCCATTCCTCTACTCCCTCTACACCCATGACTGCAGGCCTATGTATGGATCCAATTCCATCATAAAGTTCACAGATGACATCACGGTGATTGGACTCATCAGGGACAACGACGAGTCAGATTACAGGGCAGAGGTTGAGCACTTGGCTACTTGGTGCGCTGACAATAACCTGCTCCTTAACACCAGCAAAACCAAGGAGCTCATAGTGGACTACAGGAAGGAGAGGGAAGAGACGCATGACCCCATCCATATCAATGGCATAGCTGTTGAACGTGTCCCCAGCTTCAAATTCCTGGGGACCCACATCTCGGAGGACCTGTCCTGGTCAGTTAACACCACCAGCCTGATCAAGAAGGCCCATCAGCGCCTCTTCTTCTTGAGGACATTGAAGAAGAACCATCTGTCAACTGACATCCTGGGCAACTTCTACCGCTGCGTGATAGAGAGCACCCTGACCAACTGTATCACAGTCTGGTATGGGAGCTGCGCTGTAGCTGACCGCAAGGCGCTGCAGCGGGTGGTGAAAACCGCCCAACGCATCACAGGGACTCCACTTCCAGCTATAGAGGACGTCTACAGGAAAAGATGTCTGCGCCGGGCACGCAGCATTCTTAGGGACTCCAACCATCCTGCTCATGGACTGTTCCAGCTTCTCCCCTCCAGAAGACGTTTCAGAAGCCTTCGGACTAGAACCAGCAGGTTTAGGAACAGTTTCTTTCCAACAGCTGTCACGTTATTGAACTTAGTTCCCCGCTGACTCTCTTACAATCATCTTTTACCATCCTCACCTGTACATAACTGCATAACTACATAACTACATCTAACTTATTGCACATTATTTGCACATAACAGTACTTTTAACTTTTAACTTTCTGCACTGCTGCATATATTTGCTTAAATTGCACATACTGTTAATTACCGTATATACTGCACTGCTGTCCTTTGCACTTCTGATTGGATGCTAAACTGTGTTTCGTTACCTTGTATTCATACATGTGTAATGACAATAAAGTTGAATCTAATCTAATCTAAATTTATATGTACATATGTATACTCTCTGCTCTTGTTTTTCTCTTGCCTTCTGATTGTTGCTCTGAGTGTTGCTATCCCTGTGCTGTTGCAATCCTGGAATTTCCCCATTGTGGGACTAATAAAGGCTTATCTTATCTTGATGACATCATATGCACAGGGATATATGCACATAGGATCATAGAGTCCTATGATCGTGAGTGACGCAGTCCAAGGATGGATAATTTTCTCACACGAGTCGTTCGTTATTACATAGGAACATCATAGGACATTTCACACATGAGTCGTTATACATAGGAACATCATAGGGTATCATGCAGACATCAAAGGAACATCATAGGCGGTCCTATGATCTTTGGTCGTGACACAGACAGAGATTTCTTAAATGTATAGAGTGACTATCTCTTGCTCTGATTAAACTTATTATGGGATGAACTACAAAGGCAGAAATACTCAAAACCTGCCCTACCACCCATCGTCTCATTTTGTGTCATTTAAATTAACCAGCCCAGCATGACAGAAAATCTAAAAGAAGAAGAAAAAAGAAGAGTAGGCTTGCTGAGAGTGATGATATAGAGTGAAGTACGTGGCGGTAATGCACCTGTAAGCTGTTTGCCAACCGCCAATCAAATCTAAAAGAAGAAGACATGACAGATGACTTTAAACAGCCCACTCTCAGAGAATACACCTGGCCTCTTCAAAGCGCCACCAGCTGTCATTGTCATGTGCACCAGAGTGGAATAACCACTCAAAACAGCATTACAGGTGTTTGAGAAGCTACGCGGCTAGCAGAAATTCAAGGTGACATTAGCAAAAACATCGAGAGAAATCCAGACTATGATGTTTGTCAGCTAGTAAACAGTAGCCAGCTTACTGGACTGCATTCACTACATGACAGAATACGAGGAAACAGGAAAACGCTCATTGATATAACTTCAGAGGCTGTGTTGTTTTGCGTTTGTTACCAAGGTAACCACAACCAGAAGTCCCTGTAAGGTAACATAGGGATAAACGTTTCAAGTAAACACCAGCAGTAACGCCACTGTCGATCACTTTATCGACATGCTTGCTGGCAGTTTCCCTGACAGACTGTCACAAGCTCACACTCGAGGCGCTGAAATAAACGTTTGTTTCCGTTACGTTAGCTAGCAGCCAACGATCGCCACTAACAGAACTGCAGGAAAACATCTATTAAATCAGGTACCGCTGGGGTCAAACCTACCTGACATCTGCACACCATATCCGCGTCCTGTGCCAGCAGATCCACAACTTTCCCCTTCCCTTCGTCCCCCCACTGAGCCCCGAGCACCACAGTGACCCTGTTACCAACGTTCCGTCCGGCTGTGCGGTTCGTCGGGTTTTCGCTGCCGTTGGCGGCTTCCTGACTCCCACTTTCCGACATCTTTTGCTGGGTCCTGGGATAATCTAACGCACTCCCTACTCCCAGCAGCGCTGCACCAACGGCTGGAGGAGGTGAAGGAAAGGAGGAGCTCCTCCAAGGCAACGACGCGGGGAGAGATTCCCCTTCTTCGGTTATAATTTACCACAGAGCACACAGCAAAAGCGTGTTTCTGCCCCCTGTAGGCCAGTTGTAATATTACTGCTGGTTAAGTAAAGTTTTACCTGAATGAGGCGCTGTCAGCCAATGACAATTAACGAGGCAGGCTCTGTGTGTGTGTGTGTGTGTGTGTGTGTGTGTGTGTGTGTGTGTGTGTGTGTGTGTCTGTCACGATCGTAGGACTCGCTAAAAGATCATAGGACTTTGTTGTGTCCATAACTGCTGAAATAAAGAGTAGGGCAGAAGACAGTTAACATCACTCTATAAATTCAAGAAATCTGTGTGTCCATCTGTCAGTGTGTGTGTCACAGCCAAAGATCATAAGACCACCTATGCTGTCCCTATGATGTCTGCATGATGTCCTATGATGTTCCTATGTATAAAGACTCCTTATATGTGTGAAATGTCCTGTGATGTTCCTATGTATAACGACTCCTTATGTGTGAAAAATTTATCCGTCCTTGGACTGTATCACTCACGATCATAGGACTCGCTATGACATTGTCAGAGATCAAAGGCAGGCATCACTCACGCTCACTCACGATTATAGGACATCAAAGATCAAAGGCAGGCATCACTCACGATCACAGGACTCGCTATGACATCATCAAAGTTCATAGGACTCACTATGACACCATCAAAGATCAAAGGCAGGCATCACTGAATGAGTGCTGACATGCTTGCTTACACCCTTGCTTACACCTGCTTTCTACAGGCATGCGCAGGTAGGCACTAGTAGATACACAGTGATGATAATCAAATCAGTGGTGGTAATGCACCTGTAAACTGGTTCTTCTTCTTCTTCTTTTAGATTTGATTGGCGGTTGGCAACTAGCCAATAGGTGCATTACCACCACGTACTTCACTCTATATCATCACTCTATCTGGCCAGGACACAGTCCAAGGACGGATCATTTTTTCACACATAAGGAGTTGTTCAGAACTCCTTATAAGAACTCCTTATACAAAGATATAGAGCAGGGGTGTCCAACCATGTGCCATGGAGAGCCAAGACCCTGCAGGTTTTCTCTTCTACCCAGTCTCTTCAGCAGGTGTTTTCACTTATCAGCAATCAGTGGGAAGAAGTTCACTGAAATCTGCTGTTGAAGACACTGGTTGGAGGTAAAACCTGCAGGGTCTTGGCTCTCCATGGCACATGGTTGGACACCCCTGATATAGAGTGATGATAATCAAGTCAGTGGCAGTACTGCACCTGTAAGCTGGTTGCCAACCGCCAATCAAATCTAAAAGAAGAAGAAGAAGGAGCTGTAGTCCTTACCGCCACGTACTTCACTCAGTAAACATCACTCTATGTAGCAAAAGTCAGAATTCTTCTCGGTTGGCAACCTCTTCTCCGTCTTCTTCACTCTATATCTTTGCATAAGCAGTTCTTGTAAGGAGTTGTGAACAGTCTTCTTCTTCTTCAGTGAGATTTCCATGTCTACAGCCAACTGCCAATCAAATCTAAAAGAAGAAGAAGAAGAAGACAGTTAAGTGTTTATTACCAAATGTACAAACAGAACAACAGTGGGGTACAGTACTCCTTATCCAGGCGTCAGTGGCGAAAGAGGACATGCCCCTTCCAGCCATGGCCTTTATACCCTGGCTGGCATCACCACTGGAAAGGTGGGCCGCCAACCCCATCTATTCCCCGGTAAATCCCAGGCTGCCATCTTACCGCTGTTTTCCATATGTAACCCCCCCCTTAAAAAAATCCAGGCATACAGATTGTCCAAAGACATGCATGTTAGGTTAATTGGTTGTTCTAAATTGTCCCTAGATATCTGTCTCCTATAGGCCCTTAGAATAGAGGGTTTAGTATTAGTGAAGCGCTTTGAGTGGTCTTTGAGACTAGAAAAGTGCTATACAAGTATAGGTCCTTATATAAGTATAGGTCCTTATTGACTCACCCAAATTTATCACCCGACTCACACTCTAACAGGGGAAAACAGCATGTACAAAACAAATAAATAACCTATCCATTCACACAACCAAGGCTGGGGGCTGGGGGCTGGGTAGACTACCAGCGCCCCCTACATGGCCAGGCGGATTATTCTGCCGCCTTGTCCCTAGCAGTCCAAACCAAAAATGTAGCCGTGTGTCTAAAAAAATTAATCCCAGAACATTTTATACAAAACATATACACAATAATACCAACAATAAATAGTTATAATACACAATTTCAACATTCCCTACTGGTGGCCCCCCCACCCCAACACACCCACCCCCACACTCATGCACACCACAAAATTTACAGTGTTGGAAGGCACCATCAGAAATAATTTCCTTGCATATCCAATTCAAATACGATATCAAAATATCTTCCTTCTCTTATCATTCTGTAGCACACACAATTTACCAAACCTGATTCACTCAAGTTACCTATACTTCTTCCTTTTGTTTTTTTTTGTTTTTTTACATACTCAATTCAAACAATTATGTCAATTTTCTTTTCTCAGTGGATATATCCAGGGCACAGACACAGTAGTAGAAAACTATACAGCTGTGGACAAAATTGTTGGTACCCCTCTGTTAATGAAAGAAAAACCCACAATGGTCACAGAAATAACTTGAATCTGACAAAAGTGGTAATAAATAAAAATTCTATGAAAATTAACCAATGAAAATCAGACAATGCTTTTGAATTGTGGTTCAACAGAATTACTTTAAAAAAACAAACTCATGAAACAGGCCTGGACAAAAATGATGGTACCCCTAGAAAAGATTGAAAATAATGTGACCATAGGGACATGTTCAACCAAGATGTGTCCTCTGATTAACATCACAGGTGTCTACAAACTTGTAATCAGTCAGTCGGCTTATTTAAAGGGTGACAAGTAGTCACTGTGCTGTTTGGTGACATGGGCCTATTCCAAGGTAAATATCTGCCTCCTGCCATGCTCACTTTACACACACAGACTGCTTTGCTACACTATATGGAACGCTATGAACACAACTGTCTGGCAGTGTGTCATGAACTCCTGCCTGTTTGAGGCAGGAAGAATTAAAACCCACTCGCAGGAGATCGTTGTGTGTATTTTATTATGCAAATGATAAAACGGTCCAGTCAAATCATAAACAGGTAGCACAGGATGAACTGGGAGAATCTCCAGGACTCTCAACAGCACATAAGTGAGTACACAAAGGGAGAATGTTCCAATATGCAGGCAGACGGAACTGCAGCGGGGAATGGACAAAAGAGGGCCCGGGAAAGGAACCACCAGACAAAACTGGATGGCAGGGCGAAGCAAATTGTCCTCACAGAGCTGGAGCAATCCAAGACAGTCCAAGAGCAATCCACGGTGCGGGAAACACTGACAGTCTGTTTAAACACACAGTTCAAACAGCAATCACCCGACAATGCACAACAGCGAACCCAGATCTTAAATACTGCAAAACTAATCAGCTGACTGCATGCCAGTGAGAAGACAGAGAGGGAGAGAGAGGGTGTGTAAGTGCATGTCTGAATATGTGAGTGAGAATGAGTGAGTGTAAGCCCGTAGGAATGGATGTGTGTGGGGGGGGGGGGGTGAGTGCAAAGGTGCTGAATGATGCAGGTGTGGACAATTGCATGTGTGTCTATGTGTCCATCCACATTGGTAGCAGGACATACCCTCTGTTGTCGTTGCTCTACTGGGTCCTGCTGGGTTACGAACTCCTCATCCTGCTGTGCTGCTGCAGCTCCCTGAGACTGATACTCGGCAGCAGTGCGGGATGAGTTTGGCTTCTGGTCCTCCTCTCCTGGTGTTGGCTGTGGTCGCGGCGCTATGTCACTGGTGCCGGTGCCGGTGCATGCACCGAGCTGTTGTTGTTCGCCAGGGTCCCCTTTCTTCGCAAACTCCCTCTTCTGCAGCTCAACTAGGTTCATTTTGTCTTCTTTAATTATTTACCTTTTGTTCTTATTAAAGACAAAAATAGAAAGGAAATGTTTTTACCTTCACATCTGCAGCCTTCAGAAGGCTGCAGTGAAGTCAAAACATGTAAAGAAGGTAAAAACATCTCCTATTTTTGTCTTTTAATAAGAACAAAAGGTAAATCCCTCTTCTGCAGCTCCACAGCAGCTGCCTGAAGCTCACGCTGTACGAGGATGGGAGGCGAGTCTGGTTATGTGCTTTCTCTCTTCACTGCATTCCCTCGGCGGCATTGCGCACGAAGTGGCTGAACGCTCGTCCGAGTGTGTTGCATTTTCTTCGTCAGTGGTCTAACAGAGTCCATCACAGTCATGAATGGTAAAGCCGAACTCGTAAAACAGGTAGTATCCCAGAATGTTGTTTCTGTGTGTTACCTGAAAGGTGAACGCCGGGAGGACTCTTGATCCATAGTGAACCTCCAGGGTTATGGTTCCCACTAGGCTGATACGAGCGCACCCATACCCGTAAAGCTCTGTTGCATTCTTCTCGATAGGATGATTGGGAAAGAGCCTTTTTACTGTAATCCAGTTCAGCACCGACCTCACTGCGGCAGTGTCCGGCAGCAGCGGCACATCAACGTCATCCAGCCTCACCATGTCCCACATGTACGCCATCCCTCCGGAGCTCACCCTGCGGATGGTGGTAGTTGGTGATTCTTTAGGGCTGGGTGGCTGGTCTGGTGTCTGCCATGGCAAACGGCAGACCTAAGAAAAGTGGTTAAATTTGCCGCAGAGTCTGCATCACTGTCCTCTTGCTGGGCAGTTACATGCTTTCTCTCGGTGCGTTGGGGAGCCACAGTTACAGCGTGGACGATATTTCACAGCACTCACCCCAGCGTCTTCTGGGGAGGGTGCGGTCAGGCTGGACTCCACTTTTGGGTTAACCGCTTGCACCAATGGGGCTCGTCACAGGAGCTCGCCTAGCTGTGATTCCAGCTTGTCAGCCACCTCAAACTGGAGCGCCACCTCTACCGCCTTTGCCAAAGTTAGGCTGCTTGGTGCTCTGATTAACTCTGCCCACAGCCTCAGGTTGTTGGTGTGCTCTACCAGCTGGTCCCGCACCATTTTGTCCTCCAAATAGCCAAGCTTACATGCGCTCACCAGACAGCGGAGGTCCATGATGTACCGCTGGGCTGGTTCAGCCACCCGCTGTCGACGCTGACGGAACTGAATCCTCTTCGCCTGCACACCCTCTGGTGTCGTGAGGTGTTCAGCCAGCAGTGCAATGCAGTCTTCATATGTGTCCGCCTGTCCCAGAGTCTTGAATATCGGCTGCCCCTCTGCGCCCATTGCTGTAGAGCAGGATTGCTCGCATCCTCAGCTTTCCATGTCTGCCCAGGTTCGCAGCCTCCGCATAACTGCAGAACAACTCGAACCAACGGGGCCATGGAATGGGGTTGCGAGGAATGACGGTGATGGTGCCAGGCACGCTTCCGTCTTCAAGAACAGTCATTTTTCTTCCAGAAGATACCAATCCTATCCTCATCGCCAATGATATGTCTGAAAACAGGACTGCGGAAGCAGGACCTGCGTTGAACTGGAACTTTATTACAATATATGAAACTGCACATGTTACAGAATATAAACCCCTCAGCTAGTCACACACTGATGCAGGCTCTGTGCTGTTTGGAGGCTTGGCGCCAAAGACCCAGTCTCCCGCCGTTAGTCCCTTCTTATAGTTGTGCCGTGACGTGCGTGCTTCCTCATGTCCACGACGTGCCTGGTGTCAGTATGGCCAGACACAACACCGGTATGGGGTTACTATTGCCCCGCGCTGGAGCTGGGCTGGGGCTCGATGGCGAGTGTCTGGTGGCCGGGTTTCTGCCCATGGAACCCAGCCTGGCTCAGCCCAAAGGAGCTACATGGGTCCGCCTGTTATGTCCGAACTTGAAGACAAGAAACATGCCAGGAGTGGAGCTGAACACTTGTTTATTAATAAGCTGAACTCTGTGCACCTGACCGTGCATGCAGCCGCTGGCAGAGGTAAGGCGGACAAGATCGCCCCCTACCTGCAGCCCCTCTTATACAACCGGGGCTGACGGAACCGGAAGCCAGAGCTACCACCCCGTACCACACAAATAAGATCTCCAATATAAACAGTATATGAACAGTAAATAACTACATAATACCCCCCCCCCGTAGAAAAATCCAAAACACACACATACAATCAACCCACCCCAAATTGCAACCCTAATCATCCACCAAACATAACTAAACTCAAATCACAAAAGGGGCCTATAGCACTCACACACAATAACTAAAATTAGGGGGGACAGGTAGACTGCCGTCCTACCCCCCCCCCCCCCACACACACACACACGGTGAGGCGGATTATTCTGCCGCCTATGATATACAAAAGTCCCACAAAAAAAAAAAAAAAAACTACTGCCGTGTCTCCTATATAAAACACTAAAACAATCCCAAAACTATTAACACAGAACAAAATTTAACAACCAGAACACATCCATGACTCAGTGAGGATGACCTGTGGCCTCCCCCAGACTCTTCACCAGTCAGTCCGCCCCTGGAGGTAGCTCGCTTCCCAAGCCACAGCTGGTTGCCTCCACCCTGGTGCGCCTTCTCCTCCACACCTCCGAGCGCTCCAACCATCTGGGGCCGTGCCCAGCTGCCTTCTTTCGGGGCACACCACAACTCATTAGGATGGCGCCATGAGCCACCTGACAGTAGAAGGTATCCATCTTGCCGCTCGCCCGTCACCTACAGCCAGCCCTGGTACCGTTCCATCTGCCACTTGGTTCTCACCTGCCTAGGCCTCACCTCCGCCTGAGCCCGAACCCGAACCCAGTCCGCGACTCCAAGTGGGGTCCTGCACAGCCTGCGGTGTCTCCACCTGGCACTCGCTCTCCTAGTGCTACTCGGTCCTGCCCCGACCACTTGTAGATCCGCTGCTGACCCTGCCAATGTGGTCCCGCGTTAACCAGCCCTCCAAGGCCGTGCTCCGTGAACGCCTGAGACCATTGTTTGGGCATCGCTTGCTGCCACAGATCCACCCCCATCCCGCCTGGCGCTCTCGTCCAGGGCAGCTTGGACACTGGCACTGGGGCCCTCCTGCAGCAATCCTGAGTACGACAAGGCCTGTCCACTTTCCGGAGTGCCCAGCAACTGTTCATCCCACACAGCATCATCCTGAACTCTCGGAAACAGTCGGTCCCACAGTCAGCAGCTCGACCACTTTTCCCCAGCGCCGCTCCTCATGGAGAATCCAAGGCCATGATGTTAGAGCCGTAGGCCGTCACGATGAACTCCACAGTGGCCACTTGTACCGAGCCATCAATGTGATGGTACCCACCGTGGCCAACCGTCCTCCTCCATAGCCGCAAAGCAGCGCTGAGTCACCTCCAATTCTGTAGTGGGGAAAACACTGTCTGACCGTAGCCTAATTCAGCAGAGAACTCTCCGCTGCCATGTCGATCAGCATCAGTACCAGAACTTCACCCAAAACTACCGTGCAGTGTGTACGCCCACTGGTACTCGGGGACACGGTGTGTATTACCGTTGGAACAGGAGGAGTTGAATTCCTGCGTGGGCTCCCCTGTTCTGCTGACTGGCATACTCTCGCAAAGTGGTGTATACGGCCACATCTGTCGCAGCGCTTCCCTCTTGCCGCACACTCTCTGGCCTTATAGCGGTGCTTTGTGGACCCACAGCCCATACACCTGGGTTTCCCAGGGCAGACCAGCTGTAGCGCCAACTCGATGACCCTAGTCAGCGTCAACTCACCGGGGAATGTGAGCAGCTTGGAGCGGACTGCAGCACAGTTGGTGTGTTCCGCCAACTGGTCGCCAACCATTTCCTCCTCCAATGGTCCAAACCGACACTCAGCGGCCAACTGCCTTAAGTCTAACATGAACCACTGGATGGGTTCACCTACCTGTTGGCGGCGCTGTCTGAACTTAATTCTTCAGATGATGACGTTGTCCGGCGCCCTGAAATGGCGGGCCATTAACTCAACCACTGCTTTGTAATTGTCTGCGTCTCCAAGCGTGCCCAGAATTCTCTGTCCCTACATTCCCAGGTTGTGCACTAGCAACGCATGAACTCTCAGCTTCTCCATTCTTCCCAGGTCCAACGCCACCATATACGTCTGGAAAGCTTCGTACCATCGAGGCCACGGTACAGGCAGCTCCCTGGGGAGCTCCAGGAGTGGCCGAATTTGTGTCTCACTCGCCTCCATGAGTTTACTTCTTGTTGCCAAATGTTATGTCCGAACTTAAGACAAGAAACATGACAGGGGTGGAGCTGAACACTGGTTTATTAATAAGCTGAACTCTGTGCACCCGACCGTGCATGTAGCCGCTGGCAGAGGTAAGGCGGAAGAGATTGCCCCCCTACCTGCAGCCCCTCTTATACAACTGGGGCTGGCGGAACCGGAATCCGGAGCCACCACCCCGTACCACACAAGTAAGAGCTCCAATATAAACAGTATATGAACAGTAAATAACTGCATAATACCGCCCTCTCTGGTGCTATAGATCAGGTGGCATTTGAAGGCAGAGACCTTGGCGGTCTGATCCCCGGCTTTCTAAACTGTCTTTTGTGACATAAATTAATAAAATAAGTATTAAAAAATAAGCATATTTTATAATGATTTTTTTTTTGCACTTGATGCTGCTTCAGGTTAAACATGGATATTTTTTTAATTCGACTCTTGCTAATATTTAATAGTTTTACGATATAAATAACACCAGTCAGAAAGATTTACTGAGTATAAAAAAGCATGTCCTTGACTGTGCAGTTACACTATGTGATATGAACATAGTATAAAGAAAAGAACTGTGCCATTGTGTGCTAGAACACTTCTAAATTTAAGTGCAATTCCAGGCATGTTTAAAGTTCCTTGCAGCAAATGTGTCTTTAAGACATTTTAAGATGTGCTAAAGAATTTCTTTAACACATCTTAAAATGTCTTCTTAGAATGTACTTTTTTAAATAGTTTAACAGTTTATTCACACACATCACACATTATCAACAACATGGATGAATTACAATATGAATTATCAACAGCATTAGTAGGCTTTTTTCACATTGATCTGGAGTGTGAACGGGTCATCCCAAATAAGCTATTTAAAGCTTATTTAAATGGAGCCCCGTTCTAAGAAGTAATGCTTCGAAGTTCAAACAATGACTGCAATATAACACCAGTTTTTATATACATTTTCATTGCCACCTAATATTTAATAAATAATCAAAGCCCTTTTATATCTATCCACCCATTTTGCCACTTGCTTTTCTTACCTGTACCAAAGAGTTCACAAATTTTTTTCAAACTGAGATGCACAGTCTGAAAACCTTCAACTTTATAGGCCTTATAGACAAAACTAATCATCTGGCTCCCTCTGATGGTCATTGAACTGGGACGAAATCCTTCATCAATGCACCTTGACACAGGAAAGCAGAGCAACACAAAATGTGAGACTTACTAATTTTTCAAACTGATGGCAATCCAGGAATTCTCAAAAATGTCTGTTTGCCCATGGCTTCTTGTCCCCATGTTTACCCTTTGAAGATGGAGATCAGCAGTGTCATGTGGCGTCAGCATCACAACTCTCCTTTTATCTCCTCCAAGTGTGGCATGGGACAGATGGACAAGTGGGTGGACAAGCAGTGGGAACAGTAGGCCCAAGTCACGACTCAGGCTCTGTAGGCCATACAGTCTTCTCTTTTATGACCTTGTGTTAAGAAAATAGTCAGGCAATGAGGGCTCTATTGCACACTGAGTCTACTAAATTCATCACCAACAGTATAGAAAAACAAATTTGGGATAAATGAGTCAGCAACAACGAGATGTTTATGCCCTTTAATCCAGACATTTTCCTGGGAAATTTTCACATCTGAAGACAACTGAATCTGTACCCTGAATAAAGTATGTTTAGAGTTTTTAAACATATTTGGACAATAATTTTTCAGACTTCGAATATATGGACAAAGGCACTATATTAATCATTGAATTTAGGTGTGTCAGACTCATTCCAGAGAAATGATAATAAGTCAGTCTATCAAGCATTTCTTTGTATGAGCAAATTCAAGCATGGCTATGCCCTGCAGTGCACAAGGTCCATAAATTTTATTTTCCTCAGACCAGTGCAATGCAACCTTATATCTGAATAGAGTAAATAATTCACAACTAAAAATTTACAAAGGAATGATGAAATGGTTTCAGATTTATGAGTAAAAATTTGCAAATTTACACAAAAAAAGTCACAAATAGTCACCACTTGAGAAGAAAAACATTGTAGATTTATTAGGAAAAGTCATAACTATGAGGGGAAAAAATGTTCACATTTATAAAGAAAAAAATCATAAATTTACAAGTAAAATGTGTTTGCTAATTTATGAAAGGAAAGCTACACGTTTATGGGTAAACATGTTTAGAGATTTACATGAAAAAATGTTGCGAACATGTAAAAAAAAAGTTGGAAATTTATGAGAAAAGAGTCAAAATATGGAGTTATTGTTGCAAAACATCAAAGCGTCACACGTTTTCATGCGCCTGTGCCGCAGTTGTCCTCCAGGGGGCAGCACATGTCTGAAATGTTGGCGTTATCTGCCTCTTTAGCGTTGTTTACGCTTACAGATCATAGCTACTTCCGTAGCATCAAGCTAACGTGAAAGCTTCTCTTTCCGGGATCATAACACAGCTTACAAATATATTTTTAAAGAGAATGTCGTCTTCAGTGCTTCTCAGAGCTTTCGTAACTAAGCGGCTGACAGCTGCCGCCGAGGAGATATTTAATGTCTTTGAGAAAACGATCATAAAATATGAAGAAGAAGCGAGCAGCTCTCAACAGGAGATCGAGAGGCTCACAGGTCTGCTGCAGGAGTTTATGGACCAAAACAAAACAGGTCAGTCCTCTTTTTTTTCAGCTACCCATGAGTCATAACTTTATTTTATTAAGTACAGAGGTGGAAATGTGCGACGGTGTTTAGGGCCGTCTGAGAAGTCATACGAGAAAAAAAAATCACGAGAAATAAGTGACGTATTTCTAAGAAAAAAAGGGGGGCAAATTTATGAGAAAAAGTAGCAAATTTATATGAAAAAGTTGGGGAAAAAATGAGGGGAAAAAATAGGCAAACTTAGGTAAAAGTGGTTGATTTTTTTTTAGGAAAAACATGGCAGATTTACAAGGAAAAAAGAGCATCTAAAAAATCAGTGCAAAATAAAATCACTTGAATTTAATTGTTAATTGTCCTATTTAAAATTACAATTTAGTTAAATCATTGTTATCATTGAATCATTTAGGTACTATTACTTAGTTTCGCTTTAATTTAAACAGTTTTTCATTATTTAGCAGCAAAAAGATTTAATTAAAAAAGACGTAGATAGAGATGCTTTCACAAATGTGTACAGTGTCCCTTTGATGATTAATGTCACTGAAAACCTGGTGATTTAAAAAAAATAGTACACTTTCAATAAAATAAATCTTTGTTGCATTAAAAGTAAAAAGCAAATTCACAAGAAAAATCCACAAAGGCTTGGCATTTGGTATGTGCTGTTTTTGGTGATGGCTTCAGATTTTTTTCCTGTATGACATGACTAAGATGTGCAGGTTCTGTGTGGAAACCGATTCACAACAAATTTCCCTTTGGGACAGTAAAAGCACACATTTTGTTGAATTCTAGTCCTTCACACTTTAATAATTGTTGTTACTATTAATAAATTATTTATGGCAATGTTATAGCGCTGACACTATTTTTGTGATTATTAAAAATAAAAGTAAAGAGATGCATTTATTCTTTTGTTTCCAGATGTTCCTCTTCCATCTGTCTGTAAAGAAGAAGCTCCCTCAGAGCTGCAGAAGTGTGAGCGGGAGCCGAACATTGGCACCCAACAGGGGGACCTGGGGCCTCGACACATTAAAGAGGAGGAACCTGAACTCTGGGCCGATCAGCAACAAGAAGAACCGGTGGGAGAGTTTGAGCAGCGGTCTTCTGTTTGGCACAGAAATGCAGGGGGAGGGGAGCAGAGCAAAAAAGTATTGTTTCAAACTCAGATACAGAACTGTGAGCATGAGGAGGAGTTGGTGGAGGACCAGGAAGCTAAGGGTGTACAATTAATCATTTCACCAGTTGTTTCAATGTCTTCTTCACAAAGTCTGGTCCAAAATGAACATGTTCAAGATGAAAGGGAGGAGGACCCTCCTGCAGACCAAATACAGACAGACCAAAGTCAGACTTCCTTCAGCATTTTTTGGAAATCCTCCAAGTTGCCTCCTTTGAACTCTGACCATCTTTGTTATGTATGCAACAAATCTTTTTCCTTCAGCCATCATTTAATCAATCACGCTCTTCGCATGCATTCGCAGGACCCGAGCTTCATCTGTGCTGTGTGTGGAAAGGCCCTGGAGTCCTCGGGAAATCTTTACACACACATGGATTCACACAGGGGCTCAAGATCGTGTCACATGTGCGGTAAGCAGTGCATTAGCACAACTGCTCTAACTGAACACATGGCCAGCCACGCTGGGGTGAAACTGCATCGATGCCATGTCTGTGGGAAAGAGTGCAGCCGCAAAGGAGACTTGAAAATACACATGAGGATTCACACAGGAGAGAAGCCCTTCTGCTGCTCTTACTGTGGCAAAAGCTTCACACACAGCGGACACCTGAGGAAGCACATGAGGAGCCACACGGGAGAGAGACCACACCACTGTGACATCTGTGGGAGACGCTTCCTGCAGCGGGCTCACCTCAAGTACCATTTAGGGACTCATGCTAAGAAATGAGACTTTTTTTTCATTAACCTGGAACTAAATTATTGTGAAATAAAAACAGAATAGAGATTATATTGAATTTACAGCAAAGTGTAATAATGCTACATTTTGTTTTTGAACTTTTTTTATTGTATTTTATGGTTTTAGGGACATCTTGTGGTCACAAAGTAAACTGCAGCCCCATTCACTCCATTGATGATTGCAGTCAGATTTTCTTCAAAAGCATATCCAGTCTATCTGAGAAATAAAAAAAATAATTTAAAAAACGTTGTGTGTGTTTGTTTGTTTTGAGGAAAAAAGCGACAGATTTTTGGGAAAAGTGGGAAATTTATGACTAAAAAGTCACAAGTCTACAAGAAAAAAGTGAATTTGCAAGGGAGAAGAAACAGCAAATTTATGAGAAAAATATGCAAATATGCAAGGATTTTTTTTTAAGTCTTTGCTTGTGGGCTAAAATAACCAGTAGTTCTTTCTTACTAATTCCAGTTGAAAAGTATAATTCTATCATCCACTGCAAACATAATGGAGAGCAGACCTGTATTCAGTCAAATGTTGCAAAGTAAAACACAAGCAGAGGGATTCCTTTGCCCATAAAATGTCACAAGTTACTTGCTTTAAATCTGTATATTTTCTTAGAAGTTTAAGAGATTTTTACCTAAGAATTTCCCACTTTTTTCTTTGTCATTTTTTTTTCTTCACAGATGGCCCTAATAATATGCATTAGTGGAGAAAATAAAGGCTTCAGTAACCACAAGGTGTTAATCAAACTCAAGTTTGCACACATTACCTGTAAGAGACATTTATGTTCTTAGATAAAACTGCCACTCAGGAAGAGCAGCTCTCTTGCTGTTCATTGCTTCTTTTATAAGTTATTTTTTGTGAAAGATGTTTAAATGATTTCTGAAATACATCTTAATTTCCCCAAATGATAAGGAAATTTAACTGGAAAATAAAGTCTGCTGCTGGTTTTCTTCTTTGAAATGTCTATGCAAACATTTATATATAACTTTAAACAGGTAAAATTGAAAGGTTGTTTAACCAGTCCAAACAAGTTTGTTCTGTCACCTGGTGTTCAAGTCATCTAAAATTAATTTCATTAAGTCACCGAGAGAGGGCGACTCTCCACTAAGGCAGTGCATTTTCACTTTTCAAATCCTCTAAAAACAAACAAAAAAAAAGGAATTATGATCCAGATCACGCCCGAAATTTTAGGGGATGTTCTTTGTGCCACACCCTACAGGGAAAAAAAAACTACAGTCTGACAATGTAACAGCATAAATTCTGAAGACATTTTTAAACATCATTTAAAACCTCAAGTGAAATTTTGAAATTGGTTATTGTAAATGAAATAGAGTTGTCCAGTACGGGGCACGGCAGTAGGTTTTATTCTTCTGTTGTGCAGGTTGGTTTCAAATTTGTGGAGGTTTTAGTCTTTTAATACCTTATATGTTTTAGGCCATGTTCAGCCCATTGTTTACACAGCTGTTAGTAACAGCTAAACTTAAAAGTAACTTGTCTCACAAGGATTTTAATAAAATTCTTTTGTAAAAATGTGCCATTTCTTAGGCACCGCAGCTGATTAGAGATTCTCACCATCATTAGGTTTTTTTTTTAATGCAACTCAGCTATATGTTTTTTACTTTCATAAAATAACTATTGTGGAGAATGTGGAAGGACGAGGCTGAGTTTATTTCACAAGTCAGATTTATTCACATTCTCCAACATCATCCAAAAACAGAAAGAGAATGAATCCCCCAACATCTGTCCCTTTAATACCCAGGACATCAAAACACACAGTCACATGGTACTTAATCCCAGTAACAATGTAACTTCCTCCCGATCTTAACACCCCCCACCTCCAGTCTCTGGCCGCTGGGCGAAATCCCCCACGGCTGTCTCTCTGCATGCCAAAGATTAAACTTTCACATCCTCGTGTTGTCTCCAGAGCGGCTCAGTCCTTTGTTCGGTCTCAGATGTGAAGTCTAAGGTGGTATACGTATGAATCATGCAGTGATATATCCATCCATCCATCCATCTTCTACCGCTTTTCCGGAGGTCCGGGTCGCGGAGGCAGCAGTTCAAGCAGAGAAGCCCAGACTTCCCTCTCCCCAGCCACCTGCTCCAGCTCTTCAGAGGGGATACCAAGGCGTTCCCAGACTAGCTGGGAGACATAGTCTCTCCACCGAGTCCTGGGTCTGCCCCGGGGTCTCCTCCCAGTGGGACGTGCCTGAAACACCTCAAGTGGGAGGCGTCCAGGAGGCATCCTAATCAGATGCCCATACCACCTCAACTGACTCCTTTCAATGTGGAGGAGCAGCGGTTCTACTCTGAGCCTCTCCCGGATGACTGAGCTCCTCACCCTATCTCTGAGGGTGAGTCCAGCAATCCTACGGAGAAAGCTCATTTCAGCCGCTTGTATCCGCGATCTCGTTCTTTCGGTCATTACCCAAAGCTCGTGACCATAGGTGAGAGTAGGAACGTAGATTGACTGGTAAATTGACAGCTTTGCCTTAGAACTAAGCTCCCTCTTCACCACAACAGACCGGTACAACGTCCGCATCACTGCAGATGCTGCTCCAATCCGTCTGTCGATCTCTCGCTCCATTTTCCCCTCACTCGTGAACAAGACCCCAAGATACTTAAACTCCTCCACTTGGGGCAGGAGCCTGTCCCCAACCCGGAGAGGACAATCCACCTTTTTCCGGCTGAGGACCATGGACTCGGACTTGGAGGTGCTGATTCTCATCCCAGCCGCTTCACACTCAGCGGCAAACCGTCCCAGCAAGAGCTGTAGGTCATTGCTGGATGAAGCCAACAGGACAACATCATCTGCAAACAACAGAGATGAGATCCTGTGGTCACCAAGCATGACACCCTCCATTCCCTGGCTGCGCCTAGAAATCCTGTCCATAAAAATTATGAACAGGATCGGTGACAAAGGGCAGCCCTGGCGGAGTCCAACTCTCACTGGGAATGACTCCGACCGAGTGTTGGCGATACGAACTAAACTCTCACAACGGTCGTACAGAGACCGAATAGCTCGTAACAACAAGCCCAATACCCCATACTCCTGAAGCACCCCCCACAAAAATCCACGAGGGACGCGGTCAAATGCCTTCTCCAAGTCCACAAAACACATGTAAACTGGTTGGGCAAACTCCCACAAACCCTCAAGAATTCTCGAGAGGGTAAAGAGCTGGTCCGATGTGCCACGGCCAGGACGAAAACCACATTGCTCCTCCTGAATCCGAGGTTCGACCAACGGCCGGACTCTCCTCTCCAGTACCTTGGCATAGACCTTCCCAGGGAGGCTGAGGAGTGTGATCCCTCTAAAGTTGGAGCACACCCTCCGGTCCCCTTTTTTGAAGAGAGGAACCACCACCCCGGTTTGCCATGCCAAAGGCACTGCCCCCGACCTCCACGCAATGTTGCAGAGGCGTGTCAACCATGACAACCCAACAACATCCAGGGCCTTGAGGTACTCGGGGCGAATCTCGTCCACCCCTGGGGCCCGGCCACCAAGGAGATTTTTAACCACCTTGGCGACCTCAGCCCCTGTGATAGGCGAGTCATCCCCCTTGTCCCCAAACCCTGCTTCCTCTGTGGAAGGCGTATCAGTGGGATTGAGGAGATCCTCGAAGTATTCCTTCCACCGCCCGACGATATCCCCAGTTGAAGTCAACAGTGTCCCATCCGCACCATACACAGTGTGGACGGGGAGCTGCTTTCCCCTCCTGAGCCGCCGAACAGTTTGCCAGAATCTCTTTGAAGCCGACCGAAAGTCTTGTTCCATGGCCTCACCGAACTCCTCCCATACCCGGGTTTTTGCTTCAGCAACCACCCGAGCTGCACTCCGCTTGGCCTGCCGGTACACCTCAGCTGCTTCGGGAGTCCCACAAGCCAACCAAGCTTGATAGGACTCCTTCTTCAGCTTAATGGCCCCCCTCACCACTGGTGTCCACCATTTGGTTCGGGGGTTGCCACCACGAGATGCACCGACCATCTCGTGCAGTGATATACATATGTGCATATACGTGTCCCACATGACCCCCCCCCCCCAAACGTCTAAGATGGAACAACGTAATAACAGTCTGCAAGTCATGGTAAAATTATTACACATCAGTCCACGTGTCGCTTGGGCCTCAGTCGCCTCCCATATCTGCGGTAAGCGAGCTTAACCACTTTCGCGGCGCCCTCCTGCTGGGGAGCTGCTGTCTGAGGATGAGAACTGTTAGTCAATCCCTGTGGGTGTTCTGATGAATGCTCCTTAGGGGGTCTGCCGCGCCGAGGAGCCGTAGCCAACAGCACATCCTCGTCGGCCAACACAAAGGCGGGTTTGAGTCTGTCTATGCCAATCTGTTCTTTCCTGCCCCCCAAATTTAGCAAAAAATGCTTATCCCCTGTTTCCAGCCCTCTAAATGGTCCGTCATAAGGTGGTCGCAACGGGGGGCGATGCGCATCGTGTCTGACAAAAACAAACTCCGCATTTTTTAGAGCCTTAGGCACAAAAACGCGCGGAAAACTGTGGTGAACGGGGCCGGGAAGCATGCCCGCCTCCGCGCCACTCTGCAACCGCTGAGCCGGGAAGCATTCTGGCGCAGGATTATCTGGGAGAAATTCCCCGGGTAGCCGGAGTGGCTGCGCAAAAACTAACTCGGCCGGGGAGGCTTCTAAATCCTCTTTAGGTGCAGAACGCAACCCCAATAAAACCCATGGTAGCCTGTCCACCCAATTTGCATCCGTAAGCGACGCTCTGAGAGCTGCCTTCAATGACCTATGGAAACGTTCGCATAACCCGTTAGCCTGCGGGTTGTACGCGGTAGTGCGGTGGGTCGTTATTCCCAGGCTGCGGGCCATTGCTGACCAAAGCTCGGAAACAAACTGAGGACCTCTGTCGGACGTAATGTCCAATGGAACTCCAAAGCACGCTATCCATGCCATTAAAAACGCGCGGGCCACCTCCTCGGCTGTGGTTGATGACAGTGGGACCACTTCCGGCCAGCGCGTGGTGCGGTCTACCATTGTCAGAAGATGTGTGCACCCCTGCGACGGCGGGAGGGGGCCTACGAGGTCCACGTGAACGTGATCGAACCTCTTAGCCGGGATGTGAAACGGGTCCAAAGGAGCTCTCGTGTGCTTGTGAACCTTGGCTTGTTGGCAAGCCATGCAGGCTGGTGCCCATTCTCTAACTTGCTTGCGCAGGCTCGGCCATACAAATTTCTCTCCTACCATTTTGACCGACGCGCACACCCCGGGGTGCGCCAGAGAATGAATCGAATCAAAAATGCGGCGGCGCCACGCGGTCGGTACCACCGGGCGCAGTCGTCCCGTGGAGACATCGCAGATTAGGGGGGGGGGCATACCATCTTGCAGCACCCTGTTCTCCAGCCTTAACCCTGTTGGTCCAGACTGGAGCACGCGCACATCCGCGTCACTCACCTGATCCGCGGCCATGGCTGCATAATCTATCCCTACGCGGACTGTGGCAGCGCACACTTCCGCGTCGCTAGCCTGCTCCGCGGCCATGGCTGCATAATCTATCCCTACGCGGACTGTGGCAGCGCGCACTTCCACGTCGCTAGCCTGCTCCGCGGCCATGGTTCCATAATCTATCCCTACGTGGACTGGGGCCGCTACGGCGCGCGAGAGACAGTCTGCCACTACATTAAGTTCACCCGCTACGTGCTGAATATCGGTAGTAAACTCTGAGATTGCAGCCAGCTGCCTCTGCTGCCGGCCCGACCACGGTTCTGAAACCTTGGCCATTGCAAAAGTCAGCGGCTTGTGGTCAACGAACGCGGTGAAACGGCGTCCTTCCAGCCAGAACTGGAAGTGGCGAATGGCCAAGTGGAGAGCTACCAACTCCCTGTCAAATGCGCTGTATTTTCGCTCACTATCGTGCAACGTCCTGCTGAAAAAGGCGAGCGGCTGCAAAGCCCCCGCCACATGCTGCTCCACGACCGCCCCTATGGCCAAATCCGACGCGTCAGTAGTGAGCGCTATGCGGGCCGTTGGGTCTGGATGCGCTAACAACGCAGCGTTTGCCAGGGCTGTTTTGACCTCCGCGAATGCTCACTCTCGCTCAGGAGACCATTCGATTTTGCTTGTGGGTTTTTGTTTTTTTAGCGCGGCATACAATGGTTGCATGAGCTGCGCTGCGCGGGGGAGGAAACGGTTATAAAAATTTACCATTCCTAAAAACTCCTGTAACGCTTTGACCGTTTGTGGCTGGGGAAAATTTGTTACTGCGCGCACTTTGTCAGGCAGAGGAACCGTTCCTTCTGGAGAGACGCGATGCCCCAAAAAGTCAATCTGCGTCACCCCGAACTGACACTTCGCTGGGTTGATTATTAACCTGTGCTCTCCCAACCTCCGGAAAACTGCCGTGAGATGGTTTTCGTGTTCGTCTTCGGACGCGCTGGCTACCAAGATGTCGTCCAGGTAGACGAACACGAAGGGGAGATCACGCAACACCGCGTCCATCATGTGTTGGAACGTCTGTGCAGCGCCTTTAAGCCCAAACGGCATGCGCAAAAACTCGAAAAGGCCAAACGGAGTTATTACCGCTGTTTTGGGTATGTCCTCAGCGCGCACTGGGACTTGATGGTACCCGCGGACCAAGTCTATCTTAGAAAAAATGCGCGCCCCTGCCAAATGAACAGAAAAATCTTGGATATGCGGGATTGGGTAGTGGTCATGTGCTGTAGCGTTGTTCAACCTGCGGAAATCTCCGCAAGGACGCCACGAGCCGTCAGCTTTAGGGACCATGTGAAGCGGGGAAGCCCATGGGCTTTTCGAATGCCTGATGATGCCCAGTTTTTCCAGGTTGGCGAACTCCTCGCGCGCTATGGTCAGTTTAGCTGCATCCAAGCGCCGAGCTTTTGCAAAAACGGGAGGTCCAGTGGTAGTAATAAAATGCTCCACTCCGTGTTTAGCGACAGCTGCTGAAAATGTGGGAACCGTGAGTGCTGGGAACTGAGTGAATAGTGTGTGTAACTTACCACCTGCTGTTGCGACGTTGGCTTGTGCTGTGTGCGGGGTCATTCGGGCTGCACAGGGAATAGAATAAAAAGAAAGTGCATTAACCAGGCGCCTATTAGCAAGATCAACCAACAAACCATGTGAGCACAGAAAATCAGCCCCTAACATATTGAAGTTCACTGCAGCTATAACAAAAATCCACTCAAATGTACGGCCGTGTAGGGACAGAAGCAGAGTCTTCTCACCAAAGGTCTTAATCCTCGAGCCGTTCGCTGCTGACGCTCCGTGACTTCTGGGACCCGCCAGCCAGTCAGCGTATGTAGGCATGATGAAACTCACTTGGGAGCCTGTGTCCACGAGGAATTGCCTCCCCGAACGTGTGTCCGTCAAGTAGAGCAGCTTGTTCTCTTCCCCGAGGGCCGCGGCTGCTACCGACCCCCGGCTTTGGCGTTTCCCGAGCTCTTGAACTGGCATGGTGGTATACATTTGCGTGCCCTCTCTGCAAAGCGGCGATGGTAGAAACAGAGGTTGTCTCCTCCGCGATCCCTGGCCCTTGCCGCCGCCGTTGTCGGTGGGTCTGCTACCGCCGCCTCTAGCCTCCTGCCGTCTCGGGCCGTCGCGCCGAGCTCCGTCGCTGCTGCGGTGGCCACGCGCTGTCTGCTGGCGTTGAGAATCCGTTGTGCCTCCTGTGCCAGTGCGCGGAAGTCCTGCTGGGCCAACAACGGTGAACCGGCCAGGGTCGCTCTCGTGGCTGACGGGAGGGTTCTCAGGAAAATGTGGGTGAAGAGGAAGTCGTCGCCGTCTGAGCCCCTCAGCCTCAGCATGTCCTCCATCAGGTCGACGGGCGTGCTGTCTCCCAAGTCGTTCAGAGCCAGGAGCCTCTCCGCTCTCTCCTGGACTGAGGGAGTGAAACGCTGGATGAGCGCAGCCTTCAACCCGCCGTATTTGTTGTCGGCCGATGGGCGCTCCAAAAAGCTCTGCACATGTCGAGCCGTGTGGTTGTCGAGCTTGGCAATAACGTGGTAGAATTTTGTGTCATCTACCGTTATCCCCCGGAGGGCGAACTGTGCTTCGACCAAGTGGAACCAGGAGAACGGGTTGTCTTGCCAGAAGTCTGGTAGCTTGACTGTGGCTGCGTTCGCCTGGCTGGCTCCTGACGAGTCCGGCTCGGGGGAATTACTTCTGCTCATGATACGTCTTAGGGTCACCAGTGTGGAGAATGTGGAAGGACGAGGCTGAGTTTATTTCACAAGTCAGATTTATTTACATTCTCCAACATCATCCAAAAACAGAAAGAGAATGAATCCCCCAACATCTGTCCCTTTAATACCCAGGACATCAAAACACACAGTCACATGGTACTTAATCCCAGTAACAATGTAACTTCCTCCCGATCTTAACACCCCCCACCTCCAGTCTCTGGCCGCTGGACGAAATCCCCCACGGCTGTCTCTCTGCATGCCAAAGACTAAACTTTCACATCCTTGTGTTATCTCCAGAGCGGCTCAGTCCTTTGTTCCGTCTCAGATGTGAAGCCTAAGGTGGTATACGTATGAATCATGCAGTGATATACAGTACATATGTGCATATACGTGTCCCACACTACAAGCGTTTTCCTTGGATTATTCACAGAACATGATTCCATTCAGATCTTGGAGTTTGAGAATTTGCTTCGAGGCTAAGACCTAATCATGAGCCTTGAGTTTAAAACTAACAGCCCTAATCTAGTTATGCAACCAGCCATAAAGGCCCTGCAGATTCTCGGAAACATTTGCTCAACACGTCTCCTGAGGTATAGAGACAACTGGGATTCTTTAATGCAAACCAAAACTGACCTGAAACAGCTACAAGAAAACTGGACTGCATGTGCGCTCAATGTACAAACTATTTTTCAGCAGAGTTTGGTGAAATTCTCCCACGTACACCTTTTAAGAAATGGGTCAAGGGGTTAATCTCCTGTGATTTCTGTGACACTTAGCCATGGGAATTGGATGAATTTTCTTTATGTGGTTCAGCCTAAGTCTCACAGTTTGACTAAAGTTCAGAGAGGTTACACTGGGAGCTTTTCTGTGTGTACAATGTGTGGGTGAAAAGTGACATTTTGCACCCACTAAGAGTTAAGCTAGAACTTGGCTGTCATATGGCGTTCCATAATTCCTCGGTTGCATAACTGAGCCAGTGTGTTCCACTCCCCACTGCATTTAGTCAGTGCAGGAGATGAAGCGATCCAGATGTGGATGGCAGAGCCAGGCTCTCCCTTGCATCAGGGCTGAGTTTGATTCAGAGGAGGACAGCAAACATCTGGTGGACGTAAGTTAGAAATAAAACATGAAAACAAGCTAAGTTCTCTGAACATGAGATAAGTTTAAATACTGTTAGCATGTTCCAAAGAGTTGTTGTAGGTAGGATTCCAACGGCGTGCCCCTCCTGAAGTCAGATTTCTGGTGATAAATGTGTCACATCAAACCCATTCACAAAGTTGGAAAGCCAAGATGGACGCCTCCATGAAAGCTGCTGTTGTGCTCACTGCGGGAATACAGCACCTGCACGCCAAATATATTGCGTGCACCTCCAAATCATTGTTGAAGAGGAAGGAACAATGCACTGAAGATACAGTATGTTTGGTCTTCAGTGTATTTGTCTTCCATCAAAAGGTGCTACAGACAAGATGCTGACCTCATGGCCAGTAGGTGTCACATTTACTCTTGCACTAACTGGTTGGTGGAGATATGAGACATCAACCTAGTCATGCTGGTGGCTGTGACATCTTTGTCAGCCATAGATATGTTATCATTATAGCTATATAACATGGTTAGCCACTAGGCTCGTCATGTTTCATATACACAGCTTACTTATATGATCACAATAAACACAGTGAACAACTGTTTGCCTATCCTGTTATCACAATGCTGTAAGTGCTGTCAACTATTTTTATATACAGAATATGGCACTTCTGTTTGCCAGAAAAATGTCATCCATGTCCTATCTAAGGTATCATCAATGTTACCGGCCACCGTAGTCGCTTCACTCAGATGTAAATATTATGATTATTTTTGGTTCTGTAAAAATTATTAAAATATTTTTCATATCTGTGTGTGTGTGTGTGTGTGTGTGTGCTTGAAGAATACAACCGGAGTGGTGAGTCAGTGGGTAAAGCATCCGCCCCACACCCGGGAGGCCTGGGTGCAAATCCCAGCTGGGTCATGCCGAAGACCATATAAAAGCAGAACTTCCTGCCATCCAGCTTGGTGCTCAGCAATAATGGAATGGAGGAGGGAAATCTGTGGCGGCGCCTTGCGTGGCAGCGACCCCTCTGATTCTAGATGTGATTAACATTGTAGATATGAGAAATGTAATTTTGTTCTGCTGTATGGATTGAATGACAGTAAAGTTGGCTTTACCTTTACCAAAGACTTTAATTCAGCACCTTCCTAAAAACATTTTTGATGTATTTTTTTTTTAAATATTTGTTTTCATGAAAATATTGTCCTGTTCACCTTTAAGGGGCATACCAGTAGAAACCTCCAGTTAGTAATTGGGAAAAACTATGACAACTCTTGAAAGGCACTATTAAGCTGAGGGTACAAAGGTCACTTCTGTCTGTCTCCACCAAACTTGGTACACAGGTTGCCACAGAGGCCTTCACCTGTGGTTATGAATTTCACCGTTTTGTTTGTTTAATACAGATGTCAGCGCTAAACCTCATGTAGAAATAGTGCATGCAAAGTTCTACAAATGCATTAATTTTTAGGCTCACTGTTTTTTTCATGAAGAAAAAAAAAATTCCATATTATTAGAGGTATGATCACCAAACTCTGATCACAGGTTAGCCTGAGGACAAGCACCGGTGGCTATGCTTCTGACTTGGTCAAAATGTCACAGGTCACAAGGTCATAAGCCTGGAAAGCCAACATGGACATATTTCACAGATGCATATGTCTAGATACAGCACTGTATATCTTATGAAAGATGATAGAGAGATGGCCAAACTACTCAGAGCTGTTGGTAGAGAATGCAGAGGAGAGGCATGGGTCTGCTGCTGAATGCAGGTCTAGTTTCTCATATTTCTTGTTTGTGTAAAAACTCCAGGAAGGCCAGATGATGCATTCACTTTATTGCTCATCCAGGGGAAAAAAAAACAAAAAAAAAAAAACCCAGCAGAGACCCCAAGTGAGGTTCCAGCTCAGCAACATGGAGAGGACATAGATGAGGCCCAGCAGGACAAAGGGGCAGAGCAGCACCACAGTGTTCTTCAGGATGGGCAGTGCACTTCAGGATGGGCAGTGCACTTCAGGATGGGCAGTGCACTGTACCCAAAGAAGGTGATGTAAAGAAAATAACCAACAGCGATCAGCCATAGAGTGTTCCAGATGAAGTATCCCATGAACCAGTCTGAATTTATCACCACAAAATGGTTGATGAAGAAAAGCAGCAGGAAGTGCAGGATGACTAGGAGTGGGTAGAAAGCATCAAGATGGACATCAGATATGTAGCCCCACTCAACATCAAATGTTCTTCTGGGATGTCTGAGCAGGTACTTGTTCCTAATCACCCACATAACTGTTGATATGAGCAGGCCGACCCCTATGCGATCAATAAAGACAACCCACAACAGCAGTTTTACTGTCTCCACGACTCCCATGTCCTGCACAAGACCAAAGCCGATCGTCGACACGCACAGCCAGACACTGAGAAGGACCGGAAAAGCAGGATCATCCCTGGCCCACTGGTCCTTGGTCTGCTTCCTGTAGTGAAAGTTGAGGTAAACTCTTTTTGGTGACGTGAACGAGTAAAGCATTTGCCACAGGGCAAATTCAAAATCCATCTGCTTGAAGTGAAGCAGGCACCGCAGGTACTTGTAGTGCTTGGCACCTGCCATTTGTATTACACTCTTTCACAGAAACCAGTACTGCTCTTTATAAAACATTTAATGTAGATGTTCGCAAAATTCTGCTTTCTGAACTGTCGCAAGCTTCCAAGGTAGCTATCGTGTAAACCTCTCAAACTGCAGAGAACTCTGCTTTTAAAAGGAGAGTGAAGGAATGGCACTGCTGCTGCTGAGGGAAGAAGTTGTTACCTTGCTCGCTTGTTCTGTACAAATCAAGCAAATCCTCTGTTGTCATCTGTTACTTTTTTGTAATGGACCACCAGCATGCATTACAAATGGTATTCAAGATTGTAATAGAAAACCTTTCTGTTTCAGAGCACCGACAAAGGAAAATCAGCAACAGAGTGAACCGGTATCCCTTTTAGATAATATACTACTTCTACATATGGATCTGCTTTATTAAACAAAAAAATACTGCATTATTTCCTCTTGGATCACCTTTGATTCTTCACGGTCACCCCCAGATGCCACTCATCAACGTCAATGAAAAGCCTAATCTGCTTCACAAGTCTGCATTACATGGCAATGTTATTCTTTATCTGTAAAAACATTTACTGTATCTGTAACAGCAAATACAGAAAGACAATGTTTTAAAGGAAGGTTGGTGTAATATGGATTTTGTCCTGTTATCAGGAAAGCCTGAACAAACATTCCACCCAGTGATTATACAGAAGGTATCTCACTGACATTTAGTAGAGCTGCACGCAACTGAAATGCAGCCTTATGCCAACTCTGAACTTTGGTGGGGGTTTTTTTACCTCAAAATGAATGCATGCCTGTGTCTTGGCACCTACTGTTCCTGCGCCAACCAGTGTTGACAACTACAGTCATTCTGGCGCTGATAAGAGCAGAGCTTGAAGCAAGGGCTGCTGGGAAATGGGAAGCCTGTTTTCTTCTTGTTCGCCAGCCTGATGCACTGATCTCTGGTTCAGAAGTGGTTTAGTGTTAGGACTGTAACAGCTCTAGCCCCTTTCCTGCACTCTTTGAGACTAGAAAAATGGAAACAATTCTGTCACATGCTGGCTGCCATCTGCAAGTGTGTGAATCCCAACAAAAATCTAGACCTTGCACGTAAGCACTGGCGGAGGTATGCGCTCTCTGGTGTCAGGATGAGGGCTGCTCAGAGGTTTTTCTGCATGAATGTCAGACCTTGTGACCGTGCAACTGTGTTCTCTCTCTGACCCAGTGTTTGGCTCTGGACTCTGACGCACGTTTTTAAAGGATTATAATCTGACGTTTTATTTGTAAAAATCCAAAGTAGCCAGTGGGCCCGCTATTTGTCAAAATGTGGACCGGCAGTCAGGGACACCCCCCGCCCCCCCCGCAGCCCGTGTATGTGTGCCAGCTGCCAGTGCACCGCCGGGTTTTGACTTTCGCAGCTGAATGACACACCGGAGAAAAACAGACGAACGCGAGCTTCAGCGTCCCCTGCCCGTGAACCGACGTGCCGCTCGCACGCGAGAGCGTCGCATGAGGTAAGTGTGCACTTCTCACGCGTCATTTATTAAAGTAAAATGACGGCGTGCAGACTGCTGACACAGCCGGGCATGGAGGGGGGGCAGTGATGCAGCGGATACGCATGTAGAGCACATCGCTTCTCCACTGGCGGGGTCATGTGATGCGGTGCTTTTAGTGTTTAATGGTGGTGCCCCCCCCACACCCAGCTGTAGAAATGGTGACAAGGTCAAATGGTCACAAAGTCGCAGTGCTGCATCGGACGGGATTGGCGCACGGTGCTGAAACTGCGCCAGAGGGGTTGGGGGGGGGGGGGGTGCACTTCATTAGAGAGCTGGGGCAGTCTGCAGCCACATGGAGCTCTTTTGGCCATGCACAAAAACAGATTTATGTGGAAAAAGTTATATATTTATCAGACACAAGTAGAAGTTTGTAGATTTGGTGGAAATAGTCGAAGGTCTACGTGGGGGGGGGGGGGGGAGTCAGATTTATGAGTAAAAATCTTTTAAAGCTGCAAAAATTTTACACGAGACTTGTCTAAAATTCAGTTTAAAAAGGCCACGATTTAAAGATTAAAATAACTAACATAAATGAGAAAAAAAAAATCTCACTTTTATACACAAAAGTCTCAAGTTCACTAGCAAATTATCAAGGGAAAATGATTACAAATATATGTGGAAAAAAATACACATTTACAAGAAAAGAGCTTTGAATTTTACAAGAAAAGCCACAAATTTTACACTTACAGTTCTTTCCAAAAACTTTTATATATTTTTTTAAACTGGAAAAATAAAAATGTGTTTAAATAAATTGAACAATTGTGAAAGTGCAAAAGTCTGGGCGCCCACAATTAAACACAAATTAATGTGCTATTTGTCAAGGGGTGACCACATTTCTGCATGCATGTGTATATGGAAAAAAGTTATCAAATTTACATGATGAGAACTTTCAATCGGCAAGAAAAAGGTCACACATTTACACAAAGTCTCAAACTGAGCCAAAAATGCCCCAAATTTTAGGTGACTTGTACTTTTATGAGGGAAATAAGTTTGCACAAAAAAGCCTCAGAGTTAGACAAAAAAGTCTGGGGTTTACAAGAGAAGAACTTTCAAATTTATGAGAACACTGTAGTAAATATAAGTGGGAAAAACCTGCCTGTTGCTGATGTTGACAGGCTAGTTTAGATTTTTTTTACTGCCATTTTACCTTCTTTTTAAGGCTCAAATATGATTTGAAGCTTAATGCAGATTTTTAATTTGCTTTTATTTTACCAAAGATTGCTCAAAATATCAATTTCCATGGTAGAAGTTGCCGGCCGTGATCGATATACATGTTTTTACTTAAATACTGTAGTTCACACCAAGACTTGCAGCATCTCTGTGTCAATAAGCTTGCATCCTTGTTGTGATAGCTGCAGAGGAAGTTGAAAGATGGCTTGACTCAAAAGTTGCAGCAGGGCCATAGGTTGGGACTTGCACACGGTTTCAGTGGAGGCATCCCAGCGGGTGATAGTGTGAGAATATAGATCCCCTCACACACACATGCAAACACACAGCAGGAGAGAACATCAAAAAGATCAGAGAATAAACCCCACTGGGCTAAAAACACTGGACTACTGTCCGTAGTTATGTAAACTCCATGTTTTCTGTTCTCCTCAGTCCTCTTGCTACAGTGTTGAAGTGTGTTTTATAACTGTTGAAGTTGCTTTCTTGTTAGTGGTCCTGGAGCGTTGAGAAAGCTGCTTTCTCACAGTGATAAGCTACTCTGTTGATGTCAGTTTTCACCTGGAGTGAACAGTGCTGTGCTCCTGTAGATTAGAGTTTAGGATGCTCAACTCAGAGAAGCAGTGTTGGTGCTTAAATACTGTAGTGGATTATTAGGATATACTATACGTATATGATATATATGGATTTGCTGCATTATTAGTCAAAGTAATAAACTGAACTTTAGTTTCAGCAATTATGTGCAAGATAGGCTTGGGCTACTGTCTTGTGTTGGTCCAAATTTTGAAAATGTTATAGACCAAATCAGTCATGACTGTAGAGATAGGTGCTTTCACACTTCAGTTCATTTGTTACTGAGTTTGTTAAACTTACACAGCTTTCTCCTGGACTGGTTTCTTTTCAGATAGAGAAAAATACTGGTGGCCTCCCTTGGTACCCCTCAACCTCTTTCATTGTTGTTGAGATATAATTTATAACATTTGACCTTGACCTTTGACCTTGCAATCCCAAAACTATAGTCGCAGTCGAGGGTCACAGGGTGAACCTGCGTACAAAGTGTGGTGACCCTAGCTTTCTTTGTTTTTGAGATATAGTTTATATGGCATTTTGACCTTGACATTTGACCTTTTGACCTAAAAGCAATAGTCAGAGGTCACAGTCTAAATCATCCAAGATTTTTCATAGATACAACTATGGTATTGATTTGAAAAGCATGCATCATTTCTTTCTGTAGTCATCGCATTCACAAGATTTAGGGAAAACTGACCTCGGACCTTAACCTGAAGGTCAGAGGTCACCCAAATTCAAACTCCTGCAAGATTTTTCATAGACACAACTATGGTATTGATTTGACAAGGTGTTGACATCACCTCCGCTCATCTGGGGTGAAGACAATATCCCTTCAGTGCTTTAGAGCCTGAGGGGTAAAAATCTAAGTGTACCAAAATGCATCCCTTTAAATCACACGAGAATAATCATCCATCCAACCATTTTCTTAACCGCTTAATCCTTTCTGGTTGTGCGGGGACTGGAACCTATCCCAGCTTCTTTGGGCAAGAGGCAGAGTACACCCTGGACAGATCACTACTCTGTCACAGGGCCAGCACAGAGACAGAGTCAACCATTCACTCTCACATTCACAAGAATGTCCTCACCAATTATTAGTCATTAAAATCTACTAATAATCAAATGCCCTTGAATCAAGTGATTTGGAGCTTTTAGTCTCATCTTGGTTCAGTATACTTTCTCACCAGGAAGACTAACTACAGTTCTCCAGATGATTTTGATCAAGACCCAGTTGTTTTGGTCTGCACATAAGTATGATTTCTGTCTTTACACCGAACAAAAGTAAAGCACAAACAGAGAAAACTAATGAGAGGTCAACTGAAATGGACTAATGCTTTGATCCAGGACTTGTTAGACTGTTTATGAGTGCCTGCCTGGAAGTTTCACATGGAACGATGTGTCCTGAAGTCAGATTTCTGACATTGAAAGTCAGGCAGGTCTCTCTCTACATGAGTTGGCAAATCTGTTAAGATTTGCTGGTATGCCTCACCACAAGTCTGTGGAACTGTACTATTTATTAGCACTTCTGTTTTATGTCTCTTCTACTTAGTCATACACACTATACTGTCCAATTTCTGTTCATGAAGAGATACCTACAGTATTTTATGTGCAAATTACTAACTACTGCATTGCTTTGGGTCAACATTGCTAGCAAATAGCTAATAGAGTCAGGGTTTTATGAATTGCTGTGCTGGGGTTAACACAGAAATGACATCATTCTGATCTACTTGTTTGGACGTTCGACATACCTGGAACTTGGCTTAAAGGCTGTAGATGTGAAAGCGCCTTGGTGTTAGGGAACTCCATCCATCCTTCCGTCCACCCATCTTCTTCTGCTTAATCCTTTTCGGGTCGCAGGGGCGGGGGATAAACAAGTCCAAATACAGATGGTAGAGACCAAGATATCCTGACCTTTAGTCCTTTATATTGACCAACATTTTCCTTAAATATCTAGTGCAAACACAACAACTATAACCTAAGGGCATTTTTTTTTGCCCTTTATCATCCTTCCTACTCCCTTAGAGGCACAAAGGCATCATCAGTTATCAGTGTTCACTTCCCGAGTCTCCCCTTTCACTAGTTACCTGTCTTTTCATGCAATATCACTACATTTTCCCATTTACATTGTGAAGATAACTGATAATGATCCCATGTGACATTGCTGATTGTTGTCTGTTGTGTTCACTGGTAGTAAACTCTCACTATTAAAATCAGTGATTACAGACCTGTGGTATGTGAGACACTGAACTGAACCTCCTGCTAGTTTTGTAATTATCACCCACACAGTGTTAACCTTTACAGTTTACTGCCCTTCTCTGCAGCCCCTTAAAAAAAAACAAAAAAAAACCAGATGTCCTACAAGGACCTTGTTTCATGGGACAATTATATGACTATAATTAGAAAGTCTAATTTGAAAACCAGACAGAGGCAACAGCAGACCCTGCAGCAGGGTAATATGATGATGCAGTGAAGTGAAACCAGGTGACCAAAGCTGGACAGTCACACTGTGTCTAAATGTCCCCAAGCCACTAAGTTTATGCACACGGATTTGTTTTTATGGAGACTTACAGGGCAGGAGCAGGAAATTACAGGAGGTTTATTTATTAACTTAATTGCTTAAAACAAATAAGAATCACACTTCAAAGTTGCACAAGGGCAGAAAAGGTGACACCTTTAACATTCTTGTTTCTTTTCAATAAGCCGTACACCATAGGCAAAAGCAGAGTCATTCCATGCAACACGTGCATTGATTATGGCAACAGCATCTGTCTGTCTGTCCATCCCACCTGTTTTATGAAATCAACACCTCCTACAGTTTTGTTCCAAAGGTTTTGAAACTTGATAACAGGGTTTGATATACACTAATGATGTGTATATTGCAGGTGGGTCTGCATCCAAGTTGTGCTCACGGTCAAAGGTCAAGACATCTGGGCACTTTTAGAAAAATCACTCCTCCTCCTAGAAAATTGTCTCGATGCTCTCCAAACTCACAATGATCCTCAGGTGGGTCTGCATCCTGGTTGAGGTCAAGGTCATTGTCACAGGTTAGGAGATGATTATGATTTCATGAAAACTGTTACTCCTCCTAGGTCATTGATCTTGATCTTAAGCTCATCCTAGATGGGTCTGCATCTAGGATGAGCTTAAGGTCAAGGTCAACGGTCAGGAGATCTGAGCGCACTCTGTGTGATTTCGTCAGGCCAGAATGAGCTACTCCGCCATTGACAGTCTGGTCCCAAATGTTTTGAAACTTAGTACCAGGGTTTGATATATACTGATGAGGAGCATAGAAAAGTTGAAAATGACTCTGCTTCAATAAGATATTGAGCTCTTCAAAGAAAACACAGGCGGGGGATATTGCACTTGGGCTGTAGCAATCAGCCTGATATGTCTGTCTGTGTTTCCATAGTTATAACTTCAGATCATCAGAGGCAAACTTACAGCAGTTGCTGATCTGGAAGTGCTCTGGACCTCATCTGGGTTTGGCTTCAAAAGCTAAAGGATCCAGGTTATTATGTTATTGCTATTAGTACAAGAGTCACCAAACTTGATACAGTGTTGAACTTGAGTTCCTCTTGATCTGACTTAAGTTTTTAGGTCAAAGTCAAAAGGTCATCCACTGTCTAACTTGAGAACAAATAAAGCTAGGGTCACCAGAGTTAGTAAATGGGTTAACCTTGGGACCCTCACCTATGCCTAACCTGCATGCCAAAAACATGCAGGTTAGGTTAATTGGAGACTCTAAAGTGGCCCTTGGTGTGAATGTGTGTGTGAATGGTTAAAGGGATGGCGCCGTATTGTGGCTGCTTCATCCATCCAGGTGGTGGATGACCCTTAATTTCTGTAAAGCGTCTTTGAGTGTCCATGATAAAGCGCTATATAAATCTAATGCATTGATATACACTACTGTTCAAAAGTTTGGGGTCACTTAGAAATTTCCTTATTTTTGAAAGAAAAGCACTGTTTTTTTCAATGAAGATAACTTTAAACTAATCAGAAATACACTCTAATATCTAATATACATTGCTAATGTGGTAAATGACTATTCTAGCTGCAAATGTCTGGTTTTTGGTGCAATATCTACATAGGTGTATAGAGGCCCATTCCCAGCAACTATTACTCCAGTGTTCTAATGGTACAATGTGTTTGCTCATTGCGTCAGAAGGCTAATGGATGATTAGAAAACCCTTGTGCAATCATGTTAGCACAGCTGAAAACAGTTTAGCTGGTTAGAGAAGCTATAAAACTGACCTTCCTTTGAGCAGGTTGAGTATCTGGAAAAAATTATTATTTCAAATACAAATCATTATTTCTAACCTTGTCAGTGTCTTGACTATATTTTCTATTTATTTTACAACTCATGGTGGTAAATAAGTGTGACTTTTCATGGAAAACACAAAATAATTGTCTGGGTGACCCCAAACTTTTGAATGGTAGTGTAAATCTAATGCATTGATGGTTTGGTGTCAAAATATGACGGTCATAATGGGCATACAGTATGTCAATAATGCATTGTATTATGTATGTCTGCTCATATTGTTTGAAAGACTAGAAACAGATTCAAAGATTTTTATTTGCCAATGCTTCTAGTGTCAATACTTCCATTTCGATGGTGGAGATACTCAGAGCTGTTCCAAGCAAATAGTGAGAAGAGGTGTGGGTCTGTATCTTTGAGTGCATTTAGTTTTAAATTCCCTTTTGCCTGATTAATTACAGTACTGTATGGAACCTATCCCAATATTTGAAAAATACTGTAATAGAAAATTGGGTGTTTTATAGTTAATATAGGAAGAAAAAAGTGATTTGACAAATAATCAAGTAAAACTCTTGAGCATACTTATTCGTACTATGATACAGCTTTAAACACACTGGAATGCAGTTTCATTAACTTTCATATAGGTAAATAATCTCAGGTTTGTTTTCACATATTTAATAAAACATTTTACACACACACATACACATGAGTTGGTTTAGTTTGGATAAGGGGAACTCGGGTCTCCTTGGCTTTCATCAAAAAATATTAATTTTCATCACACTAAAGTTGCATTTTACAGTAAAGGAATGAGGGCGTTTTATGATGCATGTATTTCATCTCAAGCCCAAAAGGTTGAGAAAGCCGTTTTTCATCAGGAAAGGAAGGCTATGATTACATAACTTCCCTGTGTTGGTTTAGAGAAACTTCAAGGAATAATTAGGAACATATGTTGGCCATTTTAAACATTCAGCTAACAACGAGCTATTGTTTAACCACCAACAGCTTTACATTTGTTCGATGCTGATGTGATGTCTGTTGAATGAACTGACCTAAAGGGACCTTTGGACCCCCACCTGTTGTTATGGTTTTGGGTTCAAAAGGTCAAATTCACAAGGTCAGCCAACGTGGACATACAGTATCTCTGAGCACATTATACACTACCATTCAAAAGTTTGGGGTCACTTAGAAATTTCCTTATTTTTGAAAAAAAAGCACTGTTTTTTTCAATGAAGATGACTTTAAACTAATCAGAAATACACTCTAATATCTAATATACATTGCTAATGTGGTAAATGACTATTCTAGCTGCAAATGTCTGGTTTTTGGTGCAATATCTACATAGGTGTATAGAGGCCCATTTCCAGCAACTATCACTCCAGTGTTCTAATGGTACAATGTGTTTGCTCATTGCATCAGAAGGCTAATGGATGATTAGAAAACCCTTGTGCAATCATGTTAGCACAGCTGAAAACAGTTTAGCTGGTTAGAGAAGCTATAAAACTGACCTTCCTTTGAGCAGGTTGAGTATCTGGAAAAAATTATTATTTCAAATACAAATCATTATTTCTAACCTTGTCAATGTCTTGACTATATTTTCTATTCATTTTACAACTCATGGTGGTAAATAAGTGTGACTTTTCATGGAAAACACAAAATAATTGTCTGGGTGACCCCAAACTTTTGAACGGTAGTGTACAGTATATGTCTGCTTATGTTTTTAAGTGAAGGCAGAGACTAGGCGTGGGTCTGCATCTCTAATTTCAGTCATAGCTGCTCTTTTGTATTGACCTGTGAGCTGTGTTAGAGAGCTGTTTTGTTAGGTTGAGCAATACTTGCCCTGTTTCTAATTTATGGGTACTGTTGCACATAAGTGTAAATCAAGCAGGGGACAGGAGGGACATACCACCCGCCCCCCCCCAACCTGGAAACAAGAGGTCTCCATCCTAATATCATCATAAACCACTAAATAACTGAATAAAATGCATTTGAAGCACGACTGCTAAGCATAAATGCAAAATAATTTTTTTCATTAATTTGCAACTTTTTTCTTATAAATTTGCAACCTCTGTCTTGTAAATTCAAATTTTTTCTTCTACATTTGCTGCTTTTGTCATCATAACTTTGCAACTTTTTTCTTGTAAATTTGTGACTTTTTCTTTCAAATTTGGCTTGTTGATGTAAATTTGCAACTTTTTTCTTGTAACTTTGCAACTTTTTTCATTGTAAATTTGTTGCTTTTTTTGTAGTAAAGTTGCAACTTACGAAGAAAATACAAAGCAGCTCTAGCAATCACACTGCGCATGTGTCGGTGTCTGTAAACATCACGTCGCTGTCAAAGCGTTATCTTGTCTGCTTTTGTTTGTTTTATTAATGCCGTTTTTAATTTTTTTATCTCTCTTTTACTGATATTAACTTTTTACTTAGTGTCCATCCATCCATCCATCTTCTACCGCTTTTCCGGAGGTCCGGGTCGCGGAGGCAGCAGTTCAAGCAGAGAAGCCCAGACTTCCCTCTCCCCAGCCACCTGCTCCAGCTCTTCAGAGAGGATACCAAGGTGTTCCCAGACCAGCTTGGAGACATAGTCTCTCCACCGAGTCCTGGGTCTGCCCCGGGGTCTCCTCCCAGTGGGACGTGCCCAAAACACCTCAAGTGGGAGGCGTCCAGGAGGCATCCTAATCAGATGCCCAAACCACCTCAACTCACTCCTTTCAATGTGGAGGAGCAGCGGTTCTACTCTGAGCCTCTCCCAGATGACTGAGCTCCTCACCCTATCTCTGAGGGTGAGTCCAGCAATCCTACGGAGAAAGCTCATTTCAGCCGCTTGTATCCGTGATCTTGTTCTTTCGGTCATTATCTAAAGCTCATGACCATAGGTGAGGGTAGGAACATAGACTGACTGGTAAATCGACAGCTTTGCCAACGTCCGCATCACTGCAGATGCTGCTCCGATCCGTCTGTCAATCTCTCTCTCCATTTTCCTGTCACTCGTGAATAAGACCCCAAGATACTTAAACTCCTCCATTTGGGGCAGGAGCCTGTCCCCAACCCAGAGAGGACAATCCACCTTTTTCCGACTGAGGACCATGGACTTGGACTTGGAGGTGCTGATTCTCATCCCAGCCACTTCACACTCAGCGGCAAATCGTCCCAACAAGAGCTGTAGGTCATTGCTGGATGGAGCCAACAGGACAACATCATCTGCAAACAACAGAGATGAGATCCTGTGGTCACCAAGCATGACACCCTCCATTTCCTAGCTGCGCTTAGAAATCCTGTCCATAAAAATTATGAACAGGATCAGTGACAAAGGGCAGCCCTGGCAGAGTCCAACTCTCACTGGGAATGAGTCCGACCGAGTGTTGGCAATACGAACCAGACTCTCACAACAGTCGTACAGAGACCGAATAGCTGGTAACAACAAGCCCGATACCCCATACTCCTGAAGCACCCCCCACAAAAAACCACGAGGGATGTGGTCAAATGTCTTCTCCAAGTCCACAAAACACATGTAAACTGGTTGGGCAAACTCCCACGAACCCTCAAGAATTCTCAAGAGGGTAAAGAGCTGTTCTGATGTGCCACGGCCAGGACAAAAACCACATTGCTCCTCCTGAATCCGAGGTTCGCCCAACGGCCGGACTCTCCTCTCCAGTACCTTGGCATAGACCTTCCCAGGGAGGCTGAGGAGTGTGATCCCTCTAAAGTTGGAGCACACCCTCCGGTCCCCTTTTTTGAGGAGAGGAACCACCACCCTGGTTTGCCATGCCAAAGGCATTTTTACTTAGTGTTAGCTTAGTAAATACAAAAGCCTGAACAGAACACAGGTGAATCAGACCCCGGGCAGGACTGTTCACCAGGTTAGGCTCACCAGTTTTAGCTAGCTAGCTAGCTACTTCTTGCCTGGAAAACCATGGCTCCATCCCTGACATATGTCAGCTGTGTGTCCCTTTTTAAGAAGGTTTCTGAGTTGGAATTGAGACTCTCCAACCTCTATAAGATTCGGGAGGCTGAAGACCACCTAGATACTATAATTTTTGGGTGGACATCGGCCCCGGCGACTGACTCGCAGCTAGCAGAGACGGCTGCTTACCTGGGTGAAATTAGCACATTGCCATCCACTTCCACCCCTTCTCCGGTCACCTCAGCTGTCCAAGACCCCAGAAATAAACACTGGCTTCAGCTCGGAGCTAAACCCAAAGCCTCAGGTGGTTCTTTACAGCCTCAATGCGCGCCCTGGAACTTGGTTGGGCCAACTAGCAAACGTCTAGCAACTAGCAAACATCGGGGATTGACCAGACATGGCCACGCCTCTTCCTTTCCCCTTTTGCTGGAAAATAGATTCGATATCCTTTCCCTGGAAGATTTCCCCAATCTGGACGTTGATCATCCTCCCATGGCCGCTTCTCCTCCTTCAGTAGTGGCCCAAACCTGCAAGCCCCGGATTAAAACTACTTTAGGTGTGCCAAACTATACACCAGCTCCAAAAAGAAGAGAGCACATCACCCTGCCATCACTGCAACAACAACGGCAAAACTATCCACCATTTCAGAAGCCACTGACAAAGCCCCCCCAGATGACGCTGGTAACTGGTGATTCAATAATGAGGAACGTCAGGAGCAGGTACTGTGTCACTAAATTTTTTCCTGGGGCTAAAGTGTCAGACATTGAGGCTCTTACCCCTGACCTATTAAATAAATACCCCCACGCTAAAACTGTCATTGTGCATGTTGGATGCAACAACATCCCAGATGAAGTGTCGGAGATCTTAAAGAAAGACTTCAGGAGCCTTCTGTCCACTCTTATGAACTGTGGCAGACGTGTGTTTATTTCTGGGCCATTGCCACTTTATAGGAGAGGTTGCAATTATTTTAGCAGAACTCTCAGCCTTAATACCTGGTTGTGTTCTACATGTTCTACTTTTAACATTGGTTTTGTAGAGAATTTCAACCTGTTTTGGAACCGCCCATCATTTATGAGGCCAGATGGCATCCATCCAAATAGACTCGGTGCACGTGTTTTAAGGGACAATCTGTTCTATTCCATTCAGCGTTTTTTAGTACTGTGACTGAAATCTGGTGCGTTAACTCACCCCAAAGTTCCTGGGTCTGCCAACCAGCCGTTCTTTGCTTCCACTTCTCATATTAATCCTATTAATCCAAATAATTCTCACTGTTTAGATCAGTCTTCAATTCATAACCCTATAGAGATTGTGTCTGTCTCCCGTTACCAAAACATTATAACCCAAGACAAATACAACGTAACGATAAATACATGCCTTTCTGCAGCTCGTCCTCATCCGCCACCCCTCAACTTAGCCCCTGTCTTCCCCATCAGAGAACCTTTGTCTACTCCCCCCCCCCCAAAGTTAATAAAAATATAATGTATAAATATCCCAAAGTGATTAAACACAAAGTTGGTAAAACTCAAATTAAACATCAAGTCTCTAAATTTAATGATTTGGCCTCTCTTCCTCCTCATAATTTAAAAATTAAATGTGGTTTGCTAAACATTAGGTCTCTAACTCCCAAGTCTCTTCTAGTTCATGATCTGTTACTTGATCATCAGATTGATTTAATATCCTTTACAGAGATTTGGCTAGGGCAAGATGATTATGTTGGTTTAAATGAATCAACTCCCTCTGGTTATCTAAACTATCAAAATCCCAGAAGTTCTGGCCATGGAGGAGGAGTAGCGGCAATTTACCATTCTAAATTACTAGTTAATGTAAAGCAAAAAACATGTTTTAATTCCTTTGAGGGCCTGGTCCTCAGTATTGGGCATGTTCGCAATCTTAGCTTAAACCCAATTTTCTTTGCCATAGTTTACCGTCCTCCCTCAGCCTACTCAGAGTTTTTATCCGAATTTGCTGAATTCTTAGCTGATTTAGTGGTGAAATCGGATAGAATAACTATAGTAGGGGATTTTAATATACATGTTGATGTAGATAGTGACTGTCTTAATAAGGCATTTAGTTATATATTAGACTCAATGGGGTTTTCCCAGAAAGTAGAAAATTCTACCCATTATCTCCACCACACATTGGACCTTGTTCTGACATATAGCATAGAAATAGAAAATCTGGTAGTGTCTCCTCATAATCCTGTACTGTCAGACCATTGTCTGTTAACTTTTGATTTCACTATTCCTGACTATTTGATTCCTAAAGAAAAATATTACTACAGCAGATGTCTTTCAGATGATGTTGTTACCAAATTTATGTAGATTGTCTCCTCTATGCCATGTGTCAACACAACGGAAATAAGCAATGGAGAGCTTGCTCCTACCATAATTGATAGCAAGGTAGATAGTGTTACAGCTTCTCTACATCAGACTCTAGACTTGGTGGCCCCTTTAAAAAAGAAAAAGTCCAATCAGAGATTTCTAACCCCTTGTTTAATACAGAAGCTCGTAGCTTAAAACGGAAGACTTGTCAATTAGAAAGAAAATGGCATTCCACTAATTTAGATGAAATCTATTTAGCTTGGAGAAATCATCTTTTAATTTATAAAAAAAAATCTCTTAGAAAAGCTAGAACAAGTTATTACTCTGCATTAATAGAAGAGAACAAGAATAATCCCAGGTTTCTTTTCAGCACTGTAGCCAGGCTGACAAAGAGTCAGGACTCTGTCAATCCTCGCATCCCCCTAGAGCTTTCTAGTCAGGACTTTATGAACTTTTTCAGTCATAAAATTTCATCTATCAGAGATAAAATCAGTCAGATTCTTCCCACCGTAAACTTAAATACAGTAACTATTACAACTCCTTCAATTGATATCTGTTTGGATAAGTTTACTCCAATTGACCTTTTAGAGTTAGATAAAATAATTTCCTCATCCAGGCCTTCAACTTGTCTTTTAGACCCTATTCCTACCAGGTTATTTAAAAAAGTCTTCCCATTTATTGGTAGCCATATTCTTCAAATAATCAATTCTTCTTTAACATTAGGCCATGTACCGCAGGCTTTTAAAACTGCTGTAATTAAACCCTTACTCAAAAAGCCAACGCTTGATCTAGGAGTTTTAGCTAACTATTGACCAATCTCTAATCTGCCTTTCATTTCAAAAATCTTAGAAAGAGTTGTTGCTACGCAATTATTTGACCACTTGCAGGGAAATGGTTTATTTGAAGAGTTTCAATATGGGTTCAGAATCCATCATAGTACTGAAACAGCCTTAGTGAAGGTCACTAATGACCTCCTTATCGCATCTGATAATGGACTTGTTTCTGTGCTTATCCTTTTAGATCTTAGTGCAGCCTTTGATACTATCGACCATGATATTCTACTTGATAGAACACTATGTTGGACTTAATGGAACTTCCCTGTAGTGGTTTTGATCATATTTGTCTGATAGGCTTCAGTTTGTTCATGTCAATAATGAGTTTTCGTCCAACTCTAAGCTCAGTCATGGAGTTCCACAGGGATCTGTGCTAGGCCCTACTCTTTTTAGTTTATATATGCTTCCATTAGGCAACATCATTAGAAAGCACTGTATACATTTTCATTGTTATGCAGATGACCCACAGTTATACTTGTCAAAGAAACCAGATGATAGTAATCAATTAGCCAAGTTAGACACCTGTCTTAAGGAAATCAAAGCTTGGATGACTTGTAATTTTCTGCTATTAAATTCAGATAAGACTGAAGTCTTTCTTGTTGGTCCAAAAACCTTAGAAATACCTTTCCAAATCAAACTCTTAGTCTGGATGTGGTTACTCTTTCTCTGAATAGTTCTGTGAGGAACCTTGGAGTTATTTTTGATCAAGATCAGTTTTTCAATTCACATATTAAATTTGTTTCTAAGACTGCCTTCTATCATTTGCGTAATATTGCCAAGATTAGGAGCATCTTGTCTCAGAGTGATGCTGAGAAACTGATCCACGCTTTTGTTAGCTCTAGATTAGATTATCGTAACTCTTTATTATCAGGTTGTCCTAAAATATCTTTAAAAAGTCTTCAGTTGATCCAAAATGCTGCTGCAAGAGTTTTAACAGGTACTAGAAAGAGAGATCATATCCCTCCGGTTCTGGCCTCCCTTCATTGGCTTCTCATAGAGTTTAGAATTAAGTTTAAAATCCTTCTTCTCACCTACAAAGCTCTTAACAATCAGGCCCCTTTTTATTTAAAAGATCTGATACTGCCCTATCATCCTAACGGAGCACTACGCTCCCAAAATGCTGGATTACTTGTAATACCTAGAATCTCCAAAAGTACAATGGGAGGCAGAGCCTTCAGCTATCAAGCTCCTTTCCTGTGGAACCAGTTACCAATCTGGATTCGGGAGTTAGACTCGATCTCTGTTTATAAGAATAGGGTAAAAACCTTCCTTTTCGATATAGCCTACGATTAGGGAGGGATCAGGTGTCTCTAAACCTTCCCTTAGTTCTGCTGCTAATAGATTTAGACTGCCGGGGGACCTCCAATAATGTACTTGGCTTCACTCCTTTAATGTTTGCTCTCTATATGTCTGTTCTTTCATCTTCTGTATTCCCTCACCCCCCAGCCTGTCGCAGCAGATGACTGCCCCTCCCCGAGCCTGGTTCTGCTAGAGGTTTCTTCCTGTTAAAAGGGAGTTTTTCCTCTCCACCGTTGCCAAGCGCTTGCTCACAGGGGATCGCCTGATTGCTAGGGTCTTTCTGCAATTGTGGGGGTTTCCCCTACATTTGAAAGTGCTATGAGATGACTATTGTTGTGAAGTGGCACTATATAAATAAAGTTGAATTGAATTGAACTTTTTCCCTTATAAATATGTGACATTTTCTTGCAAATTTGTAACTTTTTCTTGTAAATTTGCAACTTTTTTCTCATACATTTTTTGCTTTATTCTTATAAATTTGCAACTTTTTCTCATAGATTTGTGACTTTTCCTTGTAACTTTGCAATATTCTTCTGGGTGCCGTTTAATTATTTTATTTTTTCTTGTGGTTTAATTTTTTTCTGTTCATTTGACAGTGACCCAGGGTAATTTTTTTGTTTTTGTTGTGAGGGGAGGGGAGAGACTTCTTTTTTTTTTTTTTTATTTAAGTTTTTGTAAAGGGTATACAGGTCGTTACAGCAGTGCATTGTTTACATTTTCATCACATGTTCCCTTATTTTCTGATATCTGACAACACTGGAAGATTAATTCTTACAACACCCCCCTTTTTTTTTTAAAGTGAAAGAAAAAGTGAAATTGAAGAGAAAAAAAAAAAAAAAAAAAAAAAAAACCAAACCAGCAAAAAACAAACAAAAAGAAAAAGTAAGTAAATAAAGGTAAAAGAGCATCTGAGTAGCCTTGGAACAAAGAGCGGAACCATTATTGAAATGGTATTTGTCAAAGATTAGATCTAATGGAAGACACATATGTGATCCAGGGTTGCCAAAAGTTCATGAACCCATCCATGTCCTGTCTCAATGCGAATGTCAACTTTTCCATCGAGTAAATGTCTTGGATCACGTTAATCCAATCTTCAGGTGTAGGACAGTCCTTCAACATCCATTTTTTAGTTAGAGCTTTTTTGCTTGCCAATATTAAAACATTGAATAAGTATTTTTCTCCTCGTCTTTCCAGTGAGTCCGGTAGTAAACCCAAATACAAAATTACAAAAGAAAAGGGAACTGTTATTTTGAATATTTTCCCCAATATTGTCTGTACATTGGTCCAATATTGGTGGATAACTGGGCATGACCAAAACACATGAAAATGATTTGCAGTCTTTTCACCACACAAGCGCCAACAGTTCAACCCCTTATGGGTAAATTTGTTTTGTGCAGGTGTTCTGAAAAATCTTACCAAGTTTTTCCATCCAAATTCTCTCCACTGCAGGGATGAGGTACTTTTCCATTGCTGTTTATTTAGCTTTTCCCATATTTCCAGTTGTAAAGTGAAATTCCCCTCTTTTTCCCATCTCTCTTTTATATAAGATGTGTTGTCTCCTTTTAAGTCTTGAAGACCTTGGTATATTTTAGAAATGTATCTGATCCCTGGGATCCCTTTATATGCCATTAAGAAGACCTTCAGAACACCTGACTGGGCCCTTTCCAAATCCTCCTTTTTAAGTATATTGTTTATGTGGTGTCTAAGCTGGAAGAACCTGTAAAGGTCTTGATTTATTAGGCCTTGTTTTTTCAAATCTTCAAAACTTCTTAAGATTTGCCCTTTAAAAAAATCGTAATATTTTATCAGCCCTTTCTCCTTCCACTTTTTAAATCTGGAGTCTGTTTTATTAGGAGTAAAGTCTTGATCATAGGCAATCCATTGCAGAAGTCGATAGGGCTCTTTAGTTTGATTCTCTCTGACTATCTTAAACCAAATTTTTAGCGGGGTCTCTATCCACGGGTTAGTGTTATTCAAAAGCTTAGGTAAGGCATTGTTCCCTATTATCGCCTATAGGGGGATGTCACTTGTTATTTGGCATTCGATCTCCTTCCATTGTGCAGTGTAGACTGGGTTACATATCTCTACTAAAGTTTTAATTTGTGCGGCTTTAAAGTAGTCCCTGATATTTGGCAGCGCGAGCCCACCTTTGTCTTTGTTTAGCTGTAGGGTTCTATATCTGATTCTAGGTCTCTTGCCCTGCCATATGAATCTTGAGATCCTTCTGTCCAGCTCCTGCCATGTTTTTTTGGGAGGTTCTACCGGTATTGTTTGGAAAAGGTATAGAAGACGTGGAAGTATATTCATTTTGACTGCTTCAATTCTTTGTGCAGTACCCAAGAATGGTATCATATTCCATCTTGTTAGGTCAGATTTTATTTTTGTCACCAGTGGATCATAGTTTAGTGATATAATTTTGTTGAGTTGTTTCGGGATATTGACCCCCAGATATTTCATAGATTCCGACTCCCAGTTAGTTTTGAGTTTGCTTAGTGAATAATGATTTGGGTCATAGTTGAATGTTAAAATTTGGGTTTTATGCATGTTTAATTTGTACCCCGATAAATCTCCATACTTTGAAAAAATTGAGGTTAGTTCTGGTAAAGAAGTGTCCGGCTGCCCTAGGTATATTAAAATGTCATCAGCAAAGAGTGCTATTTTATGTTCCTTCTGACCAAGTGTAATACCTTGAATTTTTTGATTTTGTCTTATCCATTGGCTCAGAGGTTCTATGAAGATTGCAAAGAGCAGTGGAGACAGGGGGCAGCCCTGACGACATCCTCTTTCCAGTTCAAAAGATGATGATAAATTGCCGTTAATCCTTATTTTAGCTGTTGGTTTTTTATATAATGCCTGTATAGTTCTAATGAAGTTGTTATGAAAATTGTAACTGGATAAGATTCTATATAGAAAAGACCAGTCAACCGAATCGAATGCTTTTTCAGCATCTAATCCCAATATGACTGCATTTAAGTTATATTTTTTTATATGATGAATTATGTGTAAAGTGCGTCGAATGTTGTCTTGTGTCTGTCTTTGTCTTATAAAACCTGTTTGGCCTAAATGAATTAGGTCTGTCAGTATATTTTCTAACCTTTTGGCAAGGATAATGGTAAAAAGCTTATAGTCCTGATTTAGTACACTGATTGGTCTGTAGTTGGAGCACTCAAGTTTATCCTTTTCAGGTTTAGGTATAACTGCAATGACCCCTTCTCTCCAGGAGTGGGGGATTTCCCCTGTGTGGAGGACATAATTAAATGTTTTCAGGAGGAGAGGAGATAGTTGCTGTTTAAAGGTTTTGTACCACTCTGCTGTATAGCCATCAGCTCCTGGGGATTTGTTAGCTTTAAGTTTCATAATTGCTTTTTCCAATTCTTTAGGATGTATTTCTGACAGTAGTGTTTTATTTTGTGACTCCGTAAGTTGGGGAAGGTTTAATGTGTTTAGGAATGCCTCGGATGCGTTTTTATGTTTTTTGTGGGAGTATACTGTAAGTTCTTATAGTAATTCTCGAAGCTTTTAAGAATATCCTGAATTCTGAATTTTATTTCCTTTGATACTGGGTCTCTGATTTTGTAGATTGCTCTTTCTGTTTGATGTTTCCTCAATTTATAGGCTAGCAATTTTGCCGATTTACTGCCTGCTTCATAGTATTTTTGTTTCAAAAATGTAAGTTTCTTCTGGATTTCTATTGTGTAGATCTCATTTATTTGGTTTTTAATTTCCTTAATCTTGAGCGAGTCAGTAGAATGAGTGTTGCCTTTGTGTTCTTTTTCTAGGTTCCTAAGTTCTGACTCTAATGTGGATAGTTTTTCTTGTCTTAGTTTCTTTTGGGTTGCCAGTTTTGCAATAATCTTTCCTCTTATTACAGCTTTGCATGCATCCCACAGTATTAAAGGGGATACTTCTCCATTATCGTTTTCTTCCAAATATCTGAGAATATCTGATTCCAATTCATCTTTCAATGGTCCTTTCAGGACATTTGAATTTAACCTCCAAGAAAATGTATTATTTGTGTATTTTGGGATATTTAAGTCCATGTAGATCGGACTGTGGTCAGAGAGATCCATCAGTCCTATTTTACATGTTTTTACTCTTCCATTGTCTCTATTAAACATAAAAAAATAGTCAATCCTTGAGTAAGATGAATGTGGAGTTGAGTAAAATGTATAGTCTTTTACACTGGGGTTGAGTTCCCTCCACACGTCACAGATTCCCATTTCTTTTAGTAGCATCCGAGTCTTCCTGTTTTGGGTGTTATTTTGATGTGGAGAATTACCAGAAGCATCCCAGTATGGATTCAGTCTAAGATTGAAGTCCCCACCACATATCACTAAACCTTGAGCTTTAGTTATCATTAGGTCAAATACATTTTTATAAAATTTCCAGTTAGCCCCTGGGGGAGCATACACATTCAGCAGGGTAATATCTTCTCCCTCTAGCCGCCCAGTTACCAAACTGTATCTCCCTTCTTTATCTTTGTGTTCTGATTTTTTTTCAAATGTAATTTTGGTTGATATCAATGTCGCTACTCCCCTCCTCCTCCCTGACTTATATGAAGATGAAGAGATCATTTTAAACCCTTGTCTACTGAGTTTATTGTGTTCCACATCTGTTAGGTGGGTTTCTTGTAAAAATATTATTCCTGCTTTGTCTTTTTTCATTTTGCCTAGAATCTTGGATCTTTTAACTGGATTCAGGATTCCTTTTACATTATATGAAATTATTTTGGTTACACCCTGTTTCTCCATTGTGTTGTTTTGTTTAGTATAACTGTGTGGTGGCCGTCTTTTGTGCTACTCAGAAACTGAAAGAACATTAAAAACAAGAAAAACATTAAGAACATAGTGTATAAAACTTTAAAACAAAAAGCTGTCAGAAGAACTTCCTGAGCTGAGGTCTTTTTAAAGACCCTGGAAGAGCCTTGATGGAGTGAAGGCCCTGAGGGAAATTCCTCAAACTCTGTTACGTGTTGAGGGCCCTCTCTTACCCCTGTAAGTTGTCCCATGCTTTTAACGTGAGTTTCAGAACCCAATCCAAACTTGTAATGATTTTTTTTTTCCTTTTATGCCTAAACCCTGTGAAATTGTGTGCACCCTCCCACCCCCATCACATCAAACATTCACGCAAAAACAGTATTTGTTAGTATGAGGAGAACATGTGGATTATTGTCACATTTCTATTTTAACAAGTTTTTTTTTTTTTTTTTTTTTTTTTTATTAAAAAGACTTATTTGTTTCAAATATTATGACTGTTCCATGAAATGTTTTACCACATGCTGAATACGCATCTCCTTTAATGTTTGTTACCTTGTATGAGGGGGGTTGGATGTGCGGATTGATTCAAGAGAAAAAAAAAAAAAGGTCGCTATTCCAACCTGAAAACGGACAGTTTATCCGCGACGCTCTGGCGCTGGGTTTCCCGCTGCTGGTCCGTGGATTTTGAAGGTCTTTGTGTTGTCCATGTTTGCGCTTTGATCTTCTCACTCGGGTCTGCTGCGGGTTTAAATACCGTTACCGGGAGCCCTCTTCTCGCCATGTCAGCTGTTGCTTCTTCCGCCGAATTATAGAGACATGTTTCTTCGCCGTAGAAGACCCTTAACTTCGCAGGAAATGGAGTCTGAAAGCGCAATTTCTTCTCTCTTAACACCTTTTTCGCGTCATTGTATTCCCTGCGCTTTTTAAGGACCTCCGGGGCGTAATCGTGTTCCACGAAGACTTTTCTCTCCTGGTGCATAAATCCTTTTTTCTGCCAGGCCAGTCTTACAACCTCTTGTTTTATTTTGAAATTGGAAAATCTTACCAACACCGAACGTGGGGGCGCTTCCGCCGCCGGCCTAGCGGCTAATGAACGATGTGCCTTTTCTATCTTCAAGTCGGTGGTTTGTGGAATATCCAATTTCTCTCTTAGTAAGGATTCCACGCATTCTGCCATTGAGTTAAAACCGTTTTCGGCTCCTTCTATCAGACCATGAATTCTTATGTTGTCTCTTCTTTGTCTTCCTTCTTGGTTGGCTAGCTTAGCCTCTATAGATGCTTGTCTTTTGCGTAGGTCCAGCACAGAATCTTCGAGCACTTTTATTCGTTCCTCTGTTTCCAAGATTTGGTTCTCGGCCTGGTCCACTCTGCTGTTTGTCCTTTTCAATTCTTCTCTGAATTCCCGAAATTCGGCCGTAACCTCTTGGCGAAATCGTCGTAGCTCTTCAAATAGTGATTTCAGGCTAACCTTTTTGTTAGCTACCACCAGTTCCTCATCTTCTGAACGGAGATCTTCCAGTTCAGATTCTCCGGCCGATACGTGTCCTGGCCTGGAGAATTTCAGTTTCTTCTGTTTTCCTTTAGACATGATGATTTTGTCTTTTGATTTTCACTCCTCCAAAAATCCGTTAAGTTTGATTTTCAAGGTGTTATCTTGGATTGGGTCTGAGAGCTTCAGTGTTAAGCTGCAGTCGCCATGGCGTCCAGACCGGAAGTCGGAGAGACTTCTTTTTAAATTTTAAAGAGTTTGAACTCTTCCTCTCTTGGGGGTCCCAAAAACCAAGAAACAGCCCTGACTGCAGTAATACTTATAATGTCCCCCTCAGTATTTACTCTTGAGAAAATGTTCTGTTTATTGTCTACCCTACAGTGAAATGAAATATCCACTCATGCCATTGTAAAATTTGTATGTAAATTATTCTCATGCTAGTCACCATATATTGAAGCAGGTAGTTTAAGGCTCACGCTGGACAAAGGACCGTTATTTCTGTCTGTGACTGTTGATGTGCTGCAGAACATAGAACACAGAAAACTGTGTCTTGTTTGTGTCACCATGGGTTGAGATGCCGTCTCGGCACTCAGCCCATGTTTTCCCTCATCCCTGCTTCCCATTGAGCAGCGTCTCAGCTGGCCCCCAGCTGGCAGCATTATGGACGGCTGGGGCCAATTAGTCTTCATCAGCTGGGGCGCTGCCAATGAGGATAAATAGGAGCAGCCTCGATGACTCGGGGCTGCGACATAAACACATTGCTAAGCTGAAGCCCCTTCGTCTGGTGTCAGCTTATACTCCTCTTGCAGCATTCCTGTGTTTGTATCCCGCTGTGAGTATGTACGTCTTGTTACCCCCACGTCCGGTACGAGCTGCTTACCTCTGCGCTGTGCAACCTGTGAGTGTACGTCTGCATGAGTATCTGTGCTCTCCTCATCCCTTCCCCTTTTCCCTGAATAAAATATCACGACTCACTGGCTTGTCCCTGGCTCTGATTGCCCGGCTCCCTAGAGCCGGATACGACAGTTTGGTTTCTCTTTGGCACTGATGGGCACTGGAGCAGTTTGTAAATTGCACTGGGATGAAAACTGCGTCTAACTATTTGGAAATGTATACATTGTGATTTTTCCAAACATTGCACCTCACACTAACAGAGGTTGTATAAATGTTATCAAAATGACATCAGTTACTCTAGAATAAGACCGTTTTGGCAGAAAAACGCAGGAGCAGCAGTAGTTTTGATTTCTTATGTTGAGAGGAATGTCAAGGACTTTCAGTGCACCAGAAAAGAAACAGCATGGAGACTCGGCAACAATTGAGATAAGGAGGTGATACCAGAGTTAATATGTATATTTTTAAATCCAGGTTTGCACATCAGTGATATTGCAGGAAGATAAATATTTTTTTTATACTTGATGTACCATATCAGATAGACAAGCACATGCTCACACACTCCCTTTGAGGTTTGCATTTTTACTCCACCTGTTCAGACTGTTTTGTTTTTTTAAATAACTACAGATGTTACAAAATCCGCTAATTGTATTAGATAGAATTAAAAATAAGCAGATTTTGCCACAGTGTAATTCGTACTATTAAAACTGCCAATATTTGTTTAGTTTGTAGACTGTAGTGCTATAGAAATGTACTGTATAAACAAATCACCTTTATTAGTGATTAGTTAATTGGTGGCCCTTGGGGTATGGATGATTCAGTTACATTTTGGAGGTGATTCAAGAGTGAATACCTCCACCAAGGCCCTATCTTGCGATGTTAAAGAAAGGTCCAGGCCTGGCTTTCCAAAATCTAATGGGTTCATCCATGGTCTAAGGGCCACTTTGGCTGAAGATTTAATCAAAATCCACCTAGTACTTTTTCCTGTAATCTTGTACACAATGGAACAGACAGAAAGATCTTGGCAGAGGTATGTACTCTCTGAGTGCCCTCTAGTTATGAGCTGCAAATACTACACCACTCAGGTTTTTATTTTCTAAACTAAGATTTCACATTTTATTATATCATACAATACAGTCATCACCATAACTGAAAATAAGAAGAAATTCTTTATTGTTTACTTGTGTCATGAAAACCAGTGGCACAGAATTTATAGCCTAAGAGAATTTAAAGACCTATTCCTGGAAAGAAGTTTAAAATAGACAAAACCCAACAACACATAGACACTGGTTAATGTAATGCTGCAATGTGTCTCTTGTAGCATGGATTGCATTAGAGGACACTGTACCTCTGGCACGTTTGACACGTACTCTTTTGAACACACAGATTAATCACACTGCCATGCTGCTGAGGGGTCCGTTATCAGCGCTTAAAATTACTTCATCTCTGCCTGAAAAGAAACAAGCAACTTGAGGAACATAATACGATCTCATAAAGGAACGGTTTCATCTCATTTAGCATACTTTGGATTAGTCAAAGAGTGTTTCTAATATCCTTCTTTCTCATATTTTCATATCAATGTCATATATAATGGTTACTCTATTTTGTCTTAAATATTATTGAGAAACCTCAAGTCAAACCTCCAAAAGTCAGTTTTGTTTCACTAGTGCATGTCGTGTCTGAGCGTGTGTTACTGAGCTCAGACACTTGCAGTAATTCTAAGTTCTGTTTGTTTGTCACTAGTATTATTATGAGGTCTGCTTTGTTTAGTTTCTGGTTTTGTGACAGAGTCTTTCCCCTTTTTTCCCAGACACTCCCCACCAGCTGCCCACTGCCTTCTGCCATCAGCTGTGGGCGGTTGGTTTGATTAGGTTGCCGGCTCACTCTTCCTGGCCACACCTGCGCCTCATTAAACTGCATTATATTTAAGCACTGCTGTTCCTCTGTTTGGGTGTGGCTAAATTGATTCTCCTCTCATTCTCCTCTGATCATCATACGGTACCAGCCTCTGAAGTATTTTTCTTCTCCTGAGCACTCTCCTGCTCAGAGGCTGCATTTCTGTAAGTTATTCTTGTTTGCATTTTTGTTCTGTGGGCACTTTTGGATCTTTATGATGTTTTTGTCAATAAATATCTTCAACACACCCTGCATTTGGATCTGTCCTCTCTGCACTTCGTAGAGGCACACATGACAGAATTTAGCCCCCAGTGTAAAAGATCCAGCGGGTATGTTTGTGCCCTTTTTCCCTTTTTTTTTTCCCTTTTTCACTCACCTGACCACCGGAGCTCATTATGTCCTCAGCGCGCCAGCCCCATAAGATCATCAGAGGGTTAGCAGTGAGGGCCCCAGCAGTGGAGGGGGAATGGGCGGTGGAGTTTATCCAGGATTTTGTGACTGAAGCTCTGGAAGCCCAAGGATCCAAAAAGGTATGAGAATGTGTGCGCACAGCAGTGGGAATCCTGGAGGCGCACCCTGGCCTGTGGAGATATCACGCATACTCTGAGCTGTTATCCTCTGTGTCTGCGCTCCAGCAATCATTCCCAGACCTGAAGATTGGAACGTTCTCAGCAGAGCTGGAGCGGAGGCACTCTCCACGGCTGAAGCCTGTCCTCTCTCCAGTATCGCCATCACCAGCTCCAGTGGGTGCGCTGCCGGTTTCAAGACGCCACCATCGTCTGGTGCCTGACCGCCGGAGGAATAACTCCGCCTCCCGGACAGCCTCTTCTACAACACCAAAGCAGGAGTTTCCCTCAGCAGTGCAGCCCACTCTCCTCTCTTCTCCAGCTGTCTCCTCAGCTTTCCCTGGGTCTGCAGCTGCTGTTCCTCCCTCTCCTTTGGTGTCTTCTCCCGCTGCCGAGAGGTCCTTCATGGGTTCCCCGGCTCCGCCCATCTCCGTGACTGTTGAAGCTGCTCCTCCACAATCCTTAGGGGGGCCCATGCCCACCAGAGCCACAGAGAGGGACAACTATTCAACTACTGCAGCAGATAACATCAAAGACCAGGAGAACAGGCAAATGTCATTTCATTCTCCTTCTATTTTTGTTGAAATGCCTTGCCTGATTCCTGGTAGGGAGGCTCAGGAAATGCAGTCCCCTGAGCTCTCCCCACCTGTTGCAGCAATTCACTACTCTCCTGTCCTCTCTGTGTCTCCTCCACCCTTTCCTGAGTGTCCACCGGCCCCGGAGCAGAACCGCTGGACGATGGAGGAGCCTAAGGCCCTGGAGGATCCAGGTCCAGGGTCGGGGGTGAGGCAGCCCACAGCCACCACGTGGATGAGTCACCAGCGTGGGAAACATTGCCTGGGGGCTTTAGGACTGCTACCACCATCACGCCTGCTGCAGACACCACCACAGCAAAGTGGGAATCCAAGGTGGACCTCCAAGAGGCTGGGCCCAAGACATCGCCATTGTCTGGATCAATGGAGTTCTGGACAGCGTTGGAGCTTGAACTCAGGCAAGTGCTCTCCTTTGTCTTTCTTCTCCTAGTTCTAGAGCAATCTTGCCTGGCTCTTAGTGAGGGGAGCAAGGTGCAGCTGCTCACTGCATCTGAGCTTACCTCGCCGGGCTCCGCCACTGCCGGCGACCCTGACCATGTTCCTCTGCTTGTTGTTTGAGTCTTCTCCCAGGGTCGTCGGGAAAGATCCACTCCAACCAGAGGTCTCCGTGGATCTAGGCTCACTACTCGAAGACGCCATGGGTCCAGCTTCCCCAGCGGAGGTTGGTGCAGGTGCTCCGTCCCAGCTCGGGACCTCTGTGGGTGTAGTTTATCCTCCCGCTGGAGGCCGTTGTCTGGGTTCCCCCGCCGCCGTCCAGGTCTCTGTGGGTGCTGCGTCCCATCCGGGGACCATCGTGGGTGCTGTGCCCCAGCTTTCAGCTGACATGGGTGCTGCGTTCCGGTATGGGTTCGCCATGGGCGTTGCGCCCCAGCCCGGGGCCCACCGCGGGTGCTACGGTCCTCCTGTTCCAGACCACCGAGGGCGTTGTCATCTCTTCTCCTCCTCAGCTAGATGCCGTCGGGGTCTTCATTCTTCGTCTGCCCAACGTCGCCGTGGGTCCTCCTATGGGGGCCTCCTGGATTGTCCCTGTGGTCCAGGTGGCTAAAGAACTCAGGCCGGCTGCTGGATAGACTGAGCCGCTGGGTTGGGTGGCCAGTATTCTTGAGTAGGCCACCCGACTCCTTCCACCTGGCCGTCCGGCTGGCCTGGGACTTTGGCCGGCCGCCCAAACTGTTTTGGGTCCCAAGACTTTGGTCTGGAGTGGGCCCTATGTTTTTGTTCCCTCTTGCCAGTTCTCCCCGCCTCCCACCCTGACTGGTGTAAATTTTTTGTTTGTTTTTTTTTTTGGGGGGGGGGGTCTTTGGTGCTGCCTGGGGTGTCTGGATTCCACCCCTTAAAGAGGGGGGGGGTTCTGTCATGTTTCTGAGCGTGTGTTACTGAGCTCAGACTCTTGCAGTAATTCTAAGTTCTGTTTGTCACTAGTATTATTATGAGGTCTGCATTGCTTCTTTTCTGGTTTTGTGATAGTCTTTCCCTTTTTTTCCCCAGACACTCCCCACCAGCTGCCCACTGCCTTCTGCCATCAGCTGTGGGCGGTTGGTTTGATTAGGTTGCCGGCTCGCTCTTCCTGACCGCATCTGCACCTCATTAAACTGCATTATATTTAAGCACTGCTGTTCCTCTGTTTGGGTGCGGCTAAATTGATTCTACTCTCGTTCTCCTCTGATCATCATACGGTACCAGCCTCTGAAGTATTTTTCTTCTCCTGAGCGCTCTCCTGCTCAGAGGCTGCGTTTCTGTAAGTTATTCTTGTTTGCATTTTTGTTCTGTGGGCACTTTTGGATCTTTATGATGTTTTTGTCAATAAATATCTTCAACACACCCTGCATTTGGACCTGTCCTCTCTGCGCCTCATAGAGGTGCACATGACAGTACAGGGGTGGGCAACCTCTTCAATGGAAAGATACTCTTTTGCACAATTTAAAAACATATTTGAATAGAGACAGAAAATATATTTAAGCCTTGAGTTAAGTATAGACTGCATGGCTTTGTGACATTACTCTCATAAATGTGGAACTTTTTTCTTTAATTTGTGACTTTTCACTCATCTACTTTTTTACTAATAAAGACCAGAGTTTTTTCCTTCGAAATGTGACCTTTTTCCATTAATTTGAGACTTTTTTTTCTCATAAGTGCACTCACAAATGTCTAACTTTTTTGTCAGATAACAAAACAAGGAGCCACTGGTTATGTACAAAAAAGCTGTACTGTACATTGCTCCAGAGCCACTGACTACCAACCCCTGAACTAATGTTGTCTTTGTTACTGGCACTTATTAAGCATAATATGCACTGCACATTCAAGAACAAGGAAGATGCTCAGAGCTGTAGTAACTACAGAAGCATAAAGTTGATCAGCCACACTATGAAGATATGGGAAAGAGTTGTTGAAGCCAGGTTAAGAGGAGAGGTGACAATCAGGGAACATCAGTACAGTTTCATGCCAAGAAAGAGTGTTATATCTTTCACCCGTTACGTTACTCGATATAACAAATAACTCGGACTCTTCAACATACCGTTAACGGTTTATTGGTGAGCAGCAACTCATAGCACACACAGCCAACGACAACACACTCAACATACACTACATTACCCATAATGCATTTTACAAGACATTACGACGGGTGCCGCAGTAAGCCAAAATACATAACATCTCCTCCCCTCTTACAATAAATGTCCTATAGGAGATATCAAGTGTCTGCTGCAATTCTTATGTCTTTGTTTGTGTCTTTTTTTTTTTCTTTAATTATTATGCTACCTTAGGAGTGAGGGTAGACTACCTCATCCCATAACTGTACCCCTGGGGATTATTCTGCCCCATAAATGTGGGTCAGTTGCTGTCTAGTCTAATAACTCAGACGGACAGGAGGTCGTCGCTCCCTGGTAGGGTATCGGCGCTCTACAGGAACATGAGTCTGAGTTCTTTCTAATGTGGAGGTTGCTTCTGGTGCTGATGCAGAAGAAGATGTCACATCTCCAGCTGGAACTCCGGTCTCTGAAGTGGTTGAGTTCTGTACTGGTGTAGGTGGATCGTTAGGATATCCAAGAGACGGTTCTGCAGGCACTGGTGGTGTCTGCAGGAGTTGATCCACGTGCCTTTTCCAAACACTGTCAGTAGTTTGAACTGTATATGAGACTGGTCCAGTTGGTGCGATAACAGTTGCAGGAACCCACTTAGGTTCACCTCTGTAGTTCCTGGCCAGCACAGATTCTCCTGACGTGAACACTCTGTCCTTTGCCCGATGTCCTCTGTGCATAATTTGTTTCTCTTGTTGCTTTTGCACAGTGTCCTTTAATCCTGAGGGTTTCAAAAGGTCAAAGGTAGTGCGCAGATCTCTCTTGAACATCAGACTAGCAGGGGTTGTCTTTGTGATTGCATGTGGAGTGTTGCGGTAGTTTAGCAGGAACTTGTGCAGCCTCTGATGCAGTGTTCCTTGACCTTGTGATGCTTTCAATGCATGTTTCATTGTCTGCACAAACCTTTCTGCAAGGCCGTTCGTCGCAGGATGGTATGGAGCTGATTTAATGTGCTGCACTCCATTAGCTTGTAGAAAAGCATCCATTTCTTGTGAAACCAACTGAGGTCCATTGTCAGAAACTAGTTGTGTAGGAGACCCAAAACGACTAAACATTTCTCGTAATGCCTCTGTGGTCTTCTCTGTGGTGGTTGACCTCATAATAGCCACTTCAGGCCATTTACTGTGTGCATCCACAGCAACGAGAAACATTCTGTCCTCAAACGGACCTGCAAAGTCAATGTGCACACGATGCCATGGCTCCTGTGGGAACTCCCAGGGATGGAGAGGAGCCAATGGTGGGTTGTTCCGTACCTTGTGACAAGATGAACAGCTTTTGGCTATTTCTTCAATCTGCTTGTCAATGTTTGGCCACCAAAAATAGCTTCTCGCTATTTCTTTCATTCTCACGATTCCACTATGTCCTGCGTGAAGTTGCTGTAACACTTTTGTTCGACATGACAGGGGAATAATCACTCTCCTCCCCCACAGCAAACAACCCGACTGAACAGACAATTCTGTCCACTTCCCAAGGAAGGGCTTCAAGGTTGCGTCATCACCCGCAGGTTGTCCTTTAATGACAAAGTCCATGACTGCAGAAAACACAGGGTCATTTCTAGTCCCCTTTTTCACCTGCACAGCTGAAACAGGTGCGTTTTCTACCTCTGTGAAGTAGAAGATGTCCACAGTGCTTGACTCTGGCTTCATGACAGGAAGTGGTAATCTGGATAACCCATCTGCATTACCATGACAGTCTGACTTTCGATACCTGATGTCATAGGAGTGTCCTGACAACAGCAACGCCCACCTCTGCAGTCGGGACGCTGCAAGAGATGGTATTCCTGTGTATGGTCCAAGGATGGTTGTGAGAGGTCGGTGGTCAGTAAAAAGTGTAAACTTCCGTCCATACAAGTACTGGTGGAATTTTCTCACACCAAACACAATGCTCAGAGCTTCTCTTTCTAGTTGAGCATAGTTAGCTTCTGCCTTGTTTAATGTCCTTGATGCAAAAGCGATTGGCTTTTCCTCACCGTCTGGCATTACGTGGGAAATCACCGCCCCTACGCCATAAGGAGAGGCGTCACAGGCAAGCTGGATCGGAAGTGATGGGTTGAAGTGGGTCAGAACCTCTGATGCCGTCAGCGCATCCTTTGCCTTCTGAAAAGCCTCCTGACAGCTTGCTGTCCACCTCCATGCTTCCTCTTTGCGCAGCAGGTTATGCAGTGGTTTTAATAGTGATGCCAAGTTTGGTATGAACCGTCCATAATAGTTCAGCAGTCCTAAGAAAGACTTCAGCTGACTGACATTTTGGGGTGGAGGTGCATCCACAATGGCTGTGATTTTCGATGGTGCAGTGTGTAGTCCCTTAGCATCGATCACATGACCTAAGTATTCCACGGATGACTGGGAAAAACTCGCATTTATCCTTGCGGATTCTCAATCTATATTCCTCCAGTCTCGTGAGAGTTGCATCCAAGTTGCGCAGATGCTCTTCATCATCTGCTCCTGTACACAGGATATCATCCAGGTAGCACTGCACTCCTGGTAATCCACTCAGGATTTGATCCATAGCTCGCTGAAAAAGTGCTGGAGCAGATGTGATGCCAAAAGGCAGTCGCCTGTATCTGAAGAGTCCTTTATGGGTGTTGATAGTCAGCATTTAACGTGACTGCTCGTCTACATGCATTTGTAAGTAAGCCTGGTTGAGATCTATTTTGCTGAACTTTTGTCCCCCACTCAGCCCCGCAAATAAGTCATCAATCAGTGGAAGGGGATACTGCTCTGCTGTTAGTACAGGGTTTACTGTTACCTTAAAGTCTCCACAGGTTCGGATTCCTCCGTCCTTTTTGGGTACTGGAACTATGGGCGTGGCCCACTCACTGGTTGTCACAGGCTCCAGAACTCCATTCTTGACCAGAGCATCCAAGTCAGCCTCCACCTTTGGTCTGATGGCGTACGGCACTGGCCTGGCTTTCATAAACACTGGTTTACTGTCAGGTTTGACATGCAGCTTCACTATAATTTTTTTCATACTGCCTAGTTCATCACGAAAAACCTTTTTGTGCTTTTCTAGTATGGCCTGCAGCTGAGTGGAACTGTGTGACAGCTTCCTTACTTCTTGCCAGTCAAGTTGGATTTTCTTTAGCCACACACGCCCCATTATAGCTGGACAGTTGTTCTTGGTAACATAAAGATAAGATAAGATAAGCCTTTATTAGTCCCACAACGGGGAAATTCCAGGATTGCAACAGCACAGGGATAGCAACACTCAGAGCAACAATCAGAAGGCAAGAAAAAAAAAAACAAGCAAGCAAGAGCAGCTAATATACATATGTACATATTACTATAAAATATATATATACACACACACACACAGACACACAGTGCAGAGCATTGTAGCTGGATGGAATAAATATATGAATATATGAACACACAGTGCAGAGCATTGTAGCTAGATGGAATAAATATGTAAATATATAAACACCCACAGTACGGAGCATTGCAGCTAGGTGGAATAAATATGCAAGTATATAAACACACACAGTGCGGAGCAATGTAGCTAGATGGAATAATATGTAGATATACAGTATAAAAACACAGTGCGGAGCATTGTAGCTAGATGGAATAAATATATAGATATATAAATATAAATATAAACACACCCAGTGCTGAGCATTGTAGCTAGATGGAATAAATATGTAAATATATAAACACACACAGTGCAGAGCATTGTTGCTAGGTGGACTAAACTGGAAGCTCAGCAGTTTGCGCCTTGTACTGAACAGTTACCTCTGTCATCCCTTTCATGGGCACTTGGTGTCCAGTATACGCCCTGAAGACGGTGTCTGAAGGTCGGAGTGAACGATGTTTCAGAAACTTCTTGTAAATGCCATGCGACACAAGTGATGCCTTTGATCCGGTGTCTATCTGCATTTTAATAAAATGTCCCTCCACTTTTGGTTTAGTCCAAAAGCCTTCTGAGCCTTCATTCACATTCATAATCCGGACAGTATTTATTGCAGTTGACACCTCTTCCTCTGAGGAGTCGCTCACTCTGTCCTCGCCATGTTTAACTGTGTGAACATTTCTTTTCTTTTTGTATTTTACCATGTCACTTTTATTCCTTGTCTTTGGGCCTTTGTCTTTGCTCCTTTTGCTTCTACATGCCCGCTCCACGTGGCCTTTTTTTCCACAGTTGTTACAGTCCATCTCTTTGTACCAACAGTCATTAGGAAGGTGTCCCACCTTGCCACAGCGGAAACATGGACCTGTTGCATTGGTTTTACCACTGTTGAGCTTATGTACTCTGCCTGTAGCATGCAGTTGGTGTGCTTCTTTGGAAGCCATCTCCATCATCACACTAATGTTAATGGCTCTTTCAAGCGTCAAATCACTTTCTGTGAGTAACTTCTTCTGTGCTGCTTCATTTCGTAGTCCACACACAAGCCTGTCTCTTAATGTGTCATTTAAAACATCTTTAAATTCACAGTGTTCGGCTAACATGCGTAGCGCTGCAACAAACATGTTAACAGACTCACCCTCTTCTTGGTTACGTCTGTGAAACCTGTATCTTTCTGCAATCACTAGAGGCTTGGGTGAGAAGTGGTGGGTCAGTGTGTCCACCAGCTCTTTGTAGATTTTAGAGCCTGGCTTTACTGGCTGTAGGAGGTTACGTAGTAGGTTAAATGTCTTGGGACCCATCACACTCAGAAAAGTGGGCACTAACTTTTCATCCGTTATTCCATTGGCCGTAACAAAATAGTCAAAGCGCTCTGTATAGGAGCTCCATTGCTCCGCGCTCTCATCAAAGGGCCCGATAGAGCCAGTGACTCCAGCCATTTTAACACTCCTGGTTGAATGTTGCTCTTTCCCTCGCGGCTCCTTTCTTGTAACGTTGTTTCTTCCCTCCGGCGTTACTCATGGAGTTTTTTTTTTTTTGTCCTTAACGGTTTCCACTGCTCCACTCCTCCCCGCTTAGCAGACAGCCCGCAGCATCCACCTTAGCACAGTGGCGCGGTGTATCACCCTGTCAGCACGGAGCAGCGGCGGGAAAAAAAAAAACGACAAAAAAAAACTCCTCCGTCGCGGACTGCAGCGTCGGTCCAGACGTCCTCGTCGCCACTTTTTGTTATATCTTTCACCCGTTACGTTACTCGATATAACAAATAATAACTCGGACTCTTCAACGTACCATTAACGGTTTATTGGTGAGCAACAACTCATAGCACACACAGCCAACGACAACACACTCAACATACACTACATTACCCATAATGCATTTTACAAGACACTACGACGGGTGCCGCAGTAAGCCAAAATACATAACAAAGAGTACTACAGAAGCAATGTTTGCTCTGAGTGTTAATGGAGAAGCATAGAGAAGGGCAGGAGGAGTTGCACTGCATCTTTGTGGATCTTGAGAAAGGAGATGATGGAGTGCCAAGAGAGAAAGTGTGGTACTGTATAAGGAAATCAGGAGTTACAGAGAAGTATGTGAGGGTGGTGCAGAGCATGAATGAGGACAGCGAGACGGTGGTGAGGTGTGCTGTAGGAGTTACAGGTGGATTCAAGGTGGGGGTGAAATTAAATCAGAGGTTGCTCTTTCTTGTTTGCCATAATGATGGGCAGGCTGATAGATTTAGTTTAGTTTATTATGCTTTAATACTGGTACAAATTATATCACATAAGATAAACTATTTTAAAACACCACTAATATTAAACAAAAACATGAGATATCATATAGGTTAACAAGTTGCATCATTATTTGAACTTAAGACACCAGTGAATGGATACCACCTCTGCAAGTCATCCCACCAGCAATGAGGCCAGGCAGGAGTCTCCATGAACTACATTGTAATGGAAGCTTTCCGGTATCTTTAAAAAATAAGACCTTGCCCCTGGTTCTTTCTGTTTGATTTTTTTTTTCTTCTCAGGGCACAATGACAGGATGATTGTCAACCTGTGGAGGAGGATGGGCAAGACAAGCACTGCTGTCATTTTATAGACTGACCCTGTAGAAAGAGCTATTGATGGACATATGTTGGCAGCAAAATTTACTCCAATGCAGTCTGGCAACAGCTGAAACTGATTTCCTAAATGGATTGAACAGCTGATATACAGCCGTGGACAAAATTGTTGGTACCCCTCTGTTAATGAAAGAAAAACCCACAATGGTCACAGAAATAACTTGAATCTGACAAAAGTGGTAATAAATAAAAAGTCTATGAAAATTAACCAATGAAAATCAGACAATGCTTTTGAATTGTGGTTCAACAGAATTATTTTAAAAAACAAACTCATGAAACAGGCCTGGACAAAAATGATGGTACCCTTAACTTAATATTTTGTTGCACAACCTTTTGAGGCAATCACTGCAATCAAACGATTTCTGTAACTGTCAAAAAGACTTCTGCACCTCTCAGCAGGTATTTTGGCCCACTCCTCATGAGCAAACTGCTCCAGTTGTCTCAGGTTTGAAGGGTACCTTCTCCAGACGGCATGTTTCAACTCCTTCCGCAGATGTTCAATAGGATTTAGATCAGGGCTCATAGAAGGCCACTTCAGAATAGTCCAATGTTTTGCTCTTAGCCATTCTTGGGTGTTTTTAGCTGTGTGTTTTGAGTCATTATCCTGTTGCAAGACCCATGACCTGCAACTGAGACCAAGCTGTCTGACACTGGGCAGCACATTTCTCTCTAGAATACCTTGAGTCGGCCTATTTAAAAGGTGACAAGTAGTCACTGTGCTGTTTGATCTAAATCCTATTGAACATCTGTGGAAGGAGCTGAAACATGCCGTCTGGAGAAGGCACCCTTCAAACCTGAGACAACTGGAGCAGTTTGCTCATGAGGAGTGGGCCAAAATACCTGCTGAGAGGTGCAGAAGTCTCGTTGACAGTTACAGAAATCATTTGATTGCAGTAATTGCCTCAAAAGGTTGTGCAACAAAACATTAAGTTAACCCTTCTGTTGTCCTCATATTCTGTATACACCCCATGTCCTCCGGGTCAAAATGACCCGTCTTCACTAAACCCCCAATATAAGCAGCTTAATTGAATTTTAAAGCAAGAAATTTCTTTGTGTGTGTGCGTGTCTGCCACGTTTATAGGACATCATAGGATGGCCTATGATCTCTGCCTGATCATCATAGGACGGCCTATGAACTCAGGCATCATAGGACTTGCGATGCCGTCATAAAGATATGATGTCTATATGACTTCACATAGACATACTGTGTCTTTATGATGTCATATAGACCATCACTCACGATGCCTAGACTAATGAGTCTTTATGATGTCATATGGCTCATAGATAAATGTGTCTTTATGATGTCATGATGTCATATAGACCATCACTTGCGATGCCTAGACTAATGTGTCTTTATGATGTTATTGTTGCTCAAGATGAAGAAACTAAGTAAGAAACTGCAAGTTTGTCTGTCACACGTCTTGCTGGTCTTGACTCACGGTTATCAAATCGTAGCAGTCTTGAGTAGGTGTGAAAGACTTTGAGTGGCATTGTGGCTCGGAAAATTGGCCTTCCGCTCTCTGCATCCCATAGACTAGCTGCAGCCTTACCTCGGGACCTGTATACACCTGCTAAGATTAGCAGCCCTAAGTAGGCCTGCAGGTAAGTCTCATCCATCTTTTTCCAGCTGTCTCCATATTTGCGAAAACCCTCCAGATTTGTCATCTCCAGGATTATTTTTTGTATTGCTGGTGTGATGAACAGGTAGAATGTAGAGACAATGTCATGGGCATGAGAAACGGCATACCTTGTGGGTCCTGGGGTCATCTTTATGACATTTTGTTCTGCCTCCCTGCCGTGTTGGTCATATACTGCCGAGGACCATGTTATTTTGCCGTTTTTTGAAAGGAAAGTCTCTTTCAGCTTCAGGGTTTTCTTCTTCTTCTGAAGATGATTCATCATGCTCTGGGTTGTATTCCTCCCCATCTTCTTTTTCTGATACATCCTCCACTTCCTCTTCTGAATCAGAGTTGTCTTGCTGGACATCTGAAAAAATCAGCTCTATAGCCTGTTCGACGGTATAACGCGCACTCATGGCTTCAGCACAGAGAGAATTTGGGGTACTGTCGTCTGCAGCACCTTTATAACCTCTGGAAATCCACCTGTCTTGTCTTGTTTACGTCTGCTACTGATTGATCTGAGACCGATCAAAGGCACTGCAGTCCACGAGAAGGCCACCTGTCTTGTCTTGTTTGCGTCTGCTATTGTGTTGTTTATGTCTGCTACTGATTGATCTGAGACAGAACTAAAACATTCTCACATTCTGTGGTGTGTAAATAACCCAGTGACCGTGATTTCAACTCAATTTGACTGTTGGGTCATTTTGACCCGAAGATGACCTTTGTAATTTTTTTTGTACAGCTTACATGGAAATGTGAATAAAGGCAACAATTCACTTATCCTAATGTTGGGATCAATCTAGGAAAAGTCATAAAATTTTAAGTTGAAAAAATATTGTTTAGGGGGATTTTTTTTTGGTTTATAACACAGTAGCGGGTCATTTTGACAAGAGGACAACAAGAGGGTTAAGGGTACCATCATTTTTATCCAGGCCTGTTTCATGAGTTTGTTTTTTAAAATAATTCTGTTGAACCACAATTCAAAAGCATTGTCTGATTTTCATTGGTTAATTTTCATAGAATTTTTATTTACCGTATTACCACTTTTGTCAGATTCAAGTTATTTCTGTGACCATTGTGGGTTTCTCTTTCATTAACAGAGGGGCACCAACAATTTTGTCCGCGTGTGTAATAGTCGCATAATTATCGCCGAAGCTGATTTTTGACCCCACAAACATAGAAAGAGAGGCTGCTTCCAACGCTAACTTGTGCACAAAGTTTGGCGACTAATTCTTGAGTTAGAATAAGGACAGACGGAAACGGCTGCCCCGTCAGAGTGGGTAATGTGAAAATGAAAGCACCAAGGGGCTGATGCCTCGGTGCCAGAACCTTGGTGGAGGTATGCATTCTGGGATCATCACCAAAATGTTATGAGTTTCTCTCTAACCCAAGGACCACCTCTGGTAAAAATCTCATCCAAATTCATCCAGTAGTTTTGGAGTACACGCATGTGCAGTGAAAATAATCTGCAGTTCACATGCCCGTAGTGGCAGTGGCAGCCAAGAGCCACCAAACTGATTTGAACAGCTGCAATCCAAACACAAAACAAGTGTGCTAAATGGCGGAAGCAATGGAGGTACATAAATACAATGACAATCAAGACGAACAGGAGCTTCTGCTGTTTAGTGGCAGAGGAAGAAAACAGACGGGAAAAAAGACAGACATTTGTTCACCCAGTGTTGGCACATTGCTCAGTACTTCTCTGTGGCGGTAGTTTCCGGACGCGTGTGCAGTTCACTGCAACCATTTGCGGGTGGGGACTGTTGGGACTTGGAGTTTTTAGCAAGTTTTTAACGAGTTTTACCTTGTCCTTCCTCTGCAAAACTAAACAGCAAAACCAGTGTGAATATAATCAATGTGATGAATAAATGGTGTAGTTACTCAATACTTTTTTTTTCAGTAACCGCTATTTTATAACAGTTCAGCTCCGTGTGCTGTAAAAAAAAAAAAAAGTGCTGTGTTGTGCTGTAAAAAAGTCGCACTGCCGCCTCTAGTGGCCCAGCATAGTTATTACAATACATTTCCCCCCGGCTTCATTGACATTAAAGGTGAGTTAAATTTGTGTTTATTTTGAAAACAAAGCCTTATCTCGGAATTCTGGCAAATTAAAAGTCAAGAAAATATGGCGATACAATGATACAAGCCTTTAGTTCCACTTAATTTTGACTGGGCGAGCTGAAACAGAGGGACAGACAGACAGACAGACAGACAGACACACACACACACACACACACACACACACACATCGACACATTAAGTGATTACTGTATGCCCCTCAGTTTCACCGAGGCATAACAACCAAGTGAAGAAAAATGTGAACAATGTGAAAAATGTCTTTACAAATTTCTTTTACAAGGAGATCAAGGTGCTAATCAAAGGAAAGTGGTTGCGGCTCAACAAAACAGGAGTTATAGTACAACACCATTGTGGAAATGCAACAATAGAAGTTATTTCTCTAACAATTTTGTTGTACTGTACACCTGTACAATGACAAAACCTATTCTAACCAACTATATTTGCTACAGATAAGTTGAAGTGAATATACGTATGCATATTAGTTCCATACAGTGCACTTTGTAGTGCTTGTGACCTACAGTACAAGTTGTTCATGGTGTTAATTGAGTATTGATACAATCTCACACGCTTGCTATGACATGACATTTAAACTATGGAATGTTTGTGGCTTGTAAGAGAAGACAGTAGTAGTTTCAGTTTTGTGTTGGTTGTGGGAGAGTGCTTCCAATTCCCTTAAGTGTAATGGATATGTTGTGGTAATTGACACTTGAAGGTCCATGGGGATAAAACTGAGTCTTTTTGTGAGCTACTGAAAACATTTGATGGGTTCCCATGAACATCTGAAATTTACTTCTTCTGTCATCTGCAAGCTGTGTGATATAATATATCGTAACAGCACCACTTGTATGAGAATTTAATCTACCTCTGTTATTCTTTCTGTGTTCCCATATGGGAGTAGGTTTTTTTGTGGTAACTAAAAAATGATTTTTGACAACTCAATTTTGTTGGAAAAATTGTGTTTCACATGTGCTTTAAACCATACATGATACATGTTTCCTGTATTATTTGTACATGGAAACATGGTTTTTGGAACATTTTCATGGGAAATTCCCATTTTTTTCTGTAAAGGTATCTAAAATTAGGTTAATTGCTTCAAAAGTATTTAGAACTGGGGATTGTTTTTTTTTTTTACAGTAGACTATCTGCTGTTACATTTTGAATGATAAGAATTTTTTTGTAGGGTATGATGAAGGAACCAATTTGTAGATATCTGAATCAATTTTTTTTTTTTTTGTAACTTAGATTTTTATTCATTTTTCATCATATATATTGCATTCAGATCACAGTCTACATTTAAAAACAAAGGGGCTAAAGTAAGAAAGAGAAAAAAAAAAGGGGGGGGGAGACAAATGTTGGAGCATCAAGTTTTTAGTTTCCATCTCTTAATTCTTCTGGTTTTTCCAGCGTCTTTGGTTATTCTTTCAATTTCTGTCTCGTTGTTGCACTTTGTAGTGTGTCCATTCCCGCCATTTTTTTTCCCATAGTCCTTGCATTCTTTGTCGATATGTTAGTTTTTCCATCATACGTATGTCCTCAACAATGTCAGTCCATTGCTCTTGGTCAGGAAGAACTTCAGATCGCCATTTTTTTGTGATTGTTTTTTTACATGCAATCAACAAGATTTTAACTAGATACCTGTCCTCAGCCTGTATTACATTGTCTCTTTTAAGATCACATAAGTACATCAGGTTACAGTTCATTGGTATATTATATCTTAATATTTTTTTTTTTCCGGTTCCGGTTCCGCCGGACCGGCGGCGCCACACGAGTTGGCTGCCCGTTGCAACAGCCTTTTTTTTATCTTCCTTCTTCTTTCTACACCTTTCACTCTGTATATATATCACGGACGCACGGATCGCCCCGGGGATCTCCCGGGTCAGCGGACGGAGCCACTGTTTGCAGCGGGAGACGTTGCAGCGGGGAGGAGCTGGTGCTAGCTAGCACTTGGCCGCCGCCCGGTGCTAATGGGAAACTCGACATACCGGGAGCTGTAGCGAAAACGACGCGGGTGGCGGGCTGAAGTTTAGGCGGCGTGCAAGAAATATAAAACAGAATAATAAAGAGCGATGGCAAGAACCAAGCAGACCGCCCGTAACATCTACTGGAGGAAGAAGCCCCCCAGGAGGCAGCTAGCCACCAGGGCTGCTCGGAGAGGCGCTCCGGCCACCAGCGGAGTGAAGAGGCCTCACCATTACAGGCCCGTGGCTCTGAGAGAGATCCGTCACTACCAGAAATCCACGGAGCTGCTCATCCGTAAGCTGCCCGTCCAGCGCCTGGTGAGGGAGATCACTCAGGACTTCAAGACCCACCTGCGCTTCCTGAGCTTCGCCGTCATGGCTCTGCAGGAGACCAGAGAGGCCTACCTGGTGGGTCTCTTCTTCGCTAAGAGGGTCACCATCATGCCCAAAGACTTCCAGCTGGCTCGCCGCATCCGCGGAGAGAGAACTTAGACTTTCTGCTGCACATTCACCAACCATAATGCTCCGCACTGTGTGTCTATATATATATTTATAGTAATATGTACATATGTTTACTAGATGTTCTTTGTAGAAGAGCTTGAAATGATGAGGCGATTTGATATATAAACCAAAGTTTATTTATCAGCTCTCCTAACAAGTCTCATTCAGTGCAGAGGTAGCAGAAGGAAAAGAGACCGAAGATCTCCGGCTCACTGACTTTATACTTGCACATAACAAAAGACATGCATAACAAAGGCTGACATCCCTCATTATCTTAATCCCCCCATTGTCTTGGTATTTCCTCTCCTCGCCCAGGGGGTGAGGGTAGCTCCTCCGGTCTCCACCGCAGTGTCTGGGAACGTCTTTGTTCTTCACTTGGCGGTTGAGAGCCTTTGTCCTTTCAGAGGTGTGAAGTTGCTTTACATATGTAATTACCAAACATTTCCACATGCTTCAACATATGTAGGTTATGGAATATATGATTAATATAGCCCACAGCCCCCCCCCCCAAACGACTAAGAAAGGACAATAGAAAGGTTTACAGTCTAAGATAATTACTATGACATACTAAGTGTTACATCTCTTGCCACAGAAGAAACTTTCCAGCAGCCATGCCCCTAAGAGAGTTCAGTGGTAATCATAACAGCATAGTAAAATCATAAGTCAGTCCTAAACTGTTGCAGCACAATTAGTGAACAATTGTGGAGTGGTTTGCATCAGTCCCTGTGCTGTCTGGGTTTTAATCTTCTCCCAAAACTGCTGTGGGTTGGTTTAGGCGTCCTGCTGGGACCTTCTTGTGAGGAATCTGCAGCGTGGGAAGGAGAGTGGTTAATTGTTCCCTGCAGGGGGGCTGAGTCTTTTCTCTTGGGGGGTCTACCCCGCCGAGGTGCTCTCGCCAACTGTGCAGGCTCGTCTTTCAACAAGAAGGCAGGTTTAAGTCTGTCAATGCTGACTGTTTCTTTTCTATCCCCAAAATCAAGCACAAAGTGTTTATCACCATGTTCCAGCACTCTGAATGGCCCATCGTATGCTGGGCGGAAAGTTGGTTTTAAAGCTTCATGCCTAACAAAAACGAACTCAGCGTTTTTTAAAGCTTGAGGGACAAAAACCCGTGGAAAGGAGTGATGAGCTGGACCAGGGAGAGAGTCCGGTCCGTTGCTGCCTAAAAACCTTGGGACTGGAAGATGCCCTGGCTCTGGGTTCTCTGGTAAAAATTCACCTGGGAGCCTGAGAGGTTGTGCAAAAACTAATTCTGCCGGAGAGGCATCTAGATCCTCTTTAGGCGCAGCACGCAACCCCAATAAAACCCAGGGAAGTTTATTTACCCAATTTGTATCCGTTAGTGAGGCTCTGAGGGCAGCCTTTAAAGACCTGTGAAAACGCTCGCATAACCCATTAGCCTGAGGGTGATAAGCGGTGGTGCGGTGAATTGTTGCCCCTAAGCTGCTGGACATGGCTGACCAAAGCTCTGAGACAAATTGAGGCCCCCTATTGGACGTGATGTCCGATGGGACGCCGAAACGTGCTACCCAGTTTGTCAAAAAAACGCGAGCGACTTCCTCCGCTGTGGTTGCCGCTAGAGGGACTGCCTCTGGCCAGCGTGTGGTGCGGTCTATCATTGTTAACAGGTGTGTGAAACCTTGGGAGGAAGGTAGTGGCCCCACGAGGTCGACATGAACGTGGTCGAACCTTCTAGCAGGGATTGGAAAAGGCTCCAGAGGGGCTTTTGTGTGTCTGTGTATTTTGGCGCACTGACAAGAAATGCAAGTTTTTGCCCATTCTTTTACGTTTTTGCGCAGGCCTGGCCACACAAACTTTTCGGCGACCATTTTAACCGAGGCGCGCACACCTGGGTGCGCGAGGGAGTGAATTGCGTCGAAAATACGGCGGCGCCATGTAGCTGGTACTAACGGGCGAGGTCGGCCGGTTGAAACATCGCATATTAGGGGGGGCACGCCGTCGCGTAAACCCTTTTTCTCCAGCCTTAACCCTGTTGGTCCAGACAGGAGTGCGCGCACGTCCGCATCACTGCTTTGTTCCTCTGCCATGGCTGCATAATCTATCCCTGCATGGATAGGTGCTGCGTATGTGTCTGCATTAGTGAAGAGTTCTGCTGCTGAGGCAGTACAATCTGTCTCCTCGCGCTCTGGTGGTGTCACAGCGCGAGAGAGGCAGTCTGCTACCACATTAAGTTTGCCTGCCACGTGTCGAATGTCTGTGGTGAACTCTGAAATTGCAGCCAGCTGTCTTTGTTGCCTGCCTGACCATGGTTCTGAAATTTTAGCCATAGCAAAGGTGAGCGGTTTATGGTCTACAAAAGCCGTAAAACTCCGCCCTTCTAACCAGAACTGGAAGTGGCGGATGGATAAATGAAGCGCTAGCAGCTCCCTGTCAAAAGTGCTGTATTTACGCTCAGTTTGGTTTAGCGATTTGCTAAAGAATGCTAAAGGTTGATCTCGCTGACATGTTGTTCTACAACTGCACCTATAGCCAGGTCCGAAGCGTCTGTGGTTAGCGCGATGCGGGCCGAGGGATCTGGGTGAACTAACAATGTGGCGTTAGCTAGAGTGCTCTTTACTTCTGCGAAGGCATGTTCGCGCTCCGGGGTCCATTCGACCGCGTTGGAAGCTTTCTTTTTTCTGAGCGCGTCATATAGGGGCTGCATGAGCTGAGCTGCGTGGGGGAGGAAACGGTTGTAAAAATTAACCATTCCTAAAAATTCTTGTAGCGATTTGATCGTCTGTGGCCGTGGGAAACTTTTTATCGCGTGAACTTTGTCTGGAAGTGGAACTGCCCCCTTCGGAGAGACTTTGTGTCCTAAAAAATCAATTTGTGACACGCCGAATTTGCATTTGGCTGGATTGATTATTAACCCGTGCTCTTCTAGTCTCTGAAAAACCGTAGTGAGGTGCTGCTCGTGTTCTTCCTCAGATGAGCTGGCTACCAGCATGTCGTCGAGGTAGACGAAGACAAAAGGAAGGTCGCGTAAGACCGCGTCCATCATTCGTTGAAAAGTTTGAGCAGCGCCTTTGAGGCCGAAAGGCATTTGCAGAAATTCAAAAAGGCCGAAAGGGGTTATTACAGCTGTTTTAGGAATGTCCTCCACTCGGACTGGGACTTGATGATAACCGCGGACTAAGTCTATTTTTGAAAAAATGCGCGCACCCGCCAGATGTAGTGAAAAATCTTGAATGTGAGGAATTGGGTAGTGGTCATGCGCTGTAGCATTGTTTAATCTGCGGTAATCTCCGCACGGTCTCCAAGAACCGTCGGATTTCGGAACCATGTGAAGTGGTGAGGCCCAAGGGCTCTTCGAGCGTGTAACAATGCCCAATTTTTCAAGGGTCGTAAACTCGTCCCGTGCTATGTTGAGCTTGGCCGCGTTTAAGCGGCGAGCTTTGGCAAATACGGGTGGGCCCGTTGTGGGAATAAAGTGTTCAACCCCGTGTTTAGCCACAGGGGCTGAGAATTTGGGAATTGTGAGTGCTGGAAATTGGGTGAGGAGTTGCTCAAACTTACCTCCTGCCGTGGTGACGTTAGTCTGCACAGGTGGTGGAGAAACTCAAGCTGAGCATGGAATAGAAGCAAAGGACAGTGCATTAACCAAGCGCCTATTTGCTAGATCCACTAATAACCCATGTGCACACAAAAAATCTGCGCCTAACAAGTGAAAGCTCACCGCTGCTACAACAAATGTCCATCTGTAGTTGCGGCCGTGGATGTGGAGGTGCAGGCTCTTTTCGCCGAAAGTGTCGATGTTAGAGCCGTTGGCTGCCACCGCTCCGTTGCCCCGGGTGCCCATGGCTCGATCTGCGTGGGAGGGCGTGACGAAACTCAGCTGAGCTCCTGTGTCGATGAGGAACTGCTTGCCGGTGTGTCCATCCGTCACATACAACAGCTTATTCTTCTCGCCGAGAACCGCTGCCGTTAATGGCTCTCGGCTTTGGCGTTTTCCCGAAACCGTAAATTTGCAGGGGGGAACGCATTTGTGGGCCTTCTCGGCGAAACGGTGGTGATAATAACAGACGTCGCTCTGTCTGTTACGTTTTGGCCGTGTCGCTGTCACCGCGGGCTGGATCTGCTCAGTGGGTTGTGGCTCTTCGTGGTTCCGGGCATCAGCGTTGAGGTCTGCGGATGCTGCTGTGGGTGTCAGCTCCTTGCAGGCGTTGACGAGCCGATGAGCTTCATTGGCCAGCATGCGGAAGTCTTGGTGGTTGTTGCATCTCATGTTGGCGAGCGTCCCTCTCATGTGTGGCGGCAGCGTGCTGAGGAATATGAATTGGAAGAGGAAGTTGTCATTGTCCTCTTCTTTAAGCTGTAGTAAATCCTCCATGAGGGCTTTAGGTTTGCACCCTCTGTGGCCGTAGACCGCCAGGATCTTCTCGGCTCTCTCTTCAGCTGAGGGGACGTAATTCGCCACGATGGTTGCTTTAAGCGTCTCATATTTGTTTTGGGCCGGCGGCCGCCGGATCATGCTCCGCACACACTTCGAAGTGGCGGCGTCGAGTTTGGAGACGATATGGTAGAATTTGGTGTCGTCAGTCGTGATGCCTGCCAGTGCAAACTGGGCTTCAGCTTGCTGAAACCACGAGGCGGGGTCTTCTTGCCAGAAGTCTGGCAGCTTGACAGCGACGGCATTCGTGTATACCATCACTGCTGTGTCCGCAGGGTGAGAGTGCCTTGCTTCGACTCTCACAGCGGTGCTGGTGCTCGGTTGAGCCCTCTCAATCCCTTCTGCCGGGGGGGACAGTCGTCCATCTGTTCCCCCGCCTGCGTGGTCGCTAGCGTCTGCCTGGGTCGCCACGGATGAGTCGATTGCGGGGGTATGCCTCAGGACCATACTCGCGTCAGGGGTCACCAGTGTAGAAGAGCTTGAAATGATGAGGCGATTTGATATATAAACCAAAGTTTATTTATCAGCTCTCCTAACAAGTCTCATTCAGTGCAGAGGTAGCAGAAGGAAAAGAGACCGAAGATCTCCGGCTCACTGACTTTATACTTGCACATAACAAAAGACATGCATAACAAAGGCTGACATCCTTCATTATCTTAATCCCCCCATTGTCTTGGTATTTCCTCTCCTCGCCCAGGGGGTGAGGGTAGCTCCTCCGGTCTCCACCGCAGTGTCTGGGAACGTCTTTGTTCTTCACTTGGCTGTTGAGAGCCTTTGTCCTTTCAGAGGTGTGAAGTTGCTTTACATATGTAATTACCAAACATTTCCACATGCTTCAACATATGTAGGTTATGGAATATATGATTAATATAGCCCACATTCTTGTTTTTTTTCTTGCCTTCTGATTATTGCTCTGAGTGTTGCTATCCCTGTGCTGTTGCAATCCTGGAATTTCCCCATTGTGGGACTAATAAAGGCTTATCTTATCTTATCTTATCTTATCTTATCTTATCTTATCTTAATATCCTCTGTATTGTCACATGTATAGATTTCCAGAATGATGAGATTTTGCAGCATTTCCAAAACATATGTGAGTGGTCTGCATTTTGAGCCCCACACCCCCTCCAGCATAAAGATTGGGTATTTGTATATTTTCCTTGAATCTGTGGTGTAATGAAAAAGCGAATCAGGTTTTTCCATCCAAATTCCCTCCATGTCCTTGAACTTGTTGATGTGTGTTGTGTTTTCCATATTTCCTGCCAGCTTTCTTCTGTTATGTTTAAATTTAGCTCTTTCTCCCATTTCTCCTTTATATAGTTACTTGAATGTTTGTTTGCCATAGGTTTCTGATATAGCTTTGAAATAATTCTTATTTTATTTCCTGTATATGAGCTTAAAATGAATTGTATAATCTCGCTCACATCTGTTTGGAGGTTATGCCTAATCTTCTTCATATAATAGTCTCTCATCTGCAGATATCTGAAGAATTCCGATCTTTCTAGTTTAAATTTTCTTCTGATGTTTACAAATCTCCCGAGATCTTTTTTTCCGATATTGCCCCATGCTGTGATTCCCTTGTTCACCAGATTTTTGTATCCCCTATCTTGCTTTGCCGGTTCAAACTGACTGTCAAATGCTACCCATTTCAATAGTTTTATGTCTTCCTTTATATTATATTTTTGTACTATTTTATACCACAGTTCCAAAGTAAATTTAGTGATTGGGTCTATTTGTTTGATTTGCTTATATGCATCTTTATCTCCTATTATGCTTTGTACTGGGAGTCCCTCAATTTCCTTTTCCATTTCTTTCCATTTTGCCTCATATCCTTCGTCGCACCAACATATGATATATCTTATTTGTGCTAAGTAGTAATATTCCTTTAGACTCGGTAGGCCCATGCCTCCTTTCTCTTTTGGTAACTGGAGAGTTTTATATTTCACTCTTGGCTTTTTACCTCCCCAAACAAATCTCGATATCATCCTGTCCCACTTTGAGAACTGGGCACCTGGAATCTCTGTTGGTAGAGCCTGGAAGAGGTAAAGTAATGAATCAATTTTATTTTAAAGTGTAATATATTCTGGGATTAATCATACTCAAGTCTATTAACTCAAATATGAGATCTCAGCACAGGAAGGCCATCTTAAAAAGGGGGGGAGAGTAGAAAGATTTTAAGAAAAGATCCATATTTAGAGCAAATTGAGTTTTTTTCTTTTTGTCTTTGCACCCCACCCCTCCAACGTCTCTCTCTCACTCACTCACTCACTCACTCACTCACACACACACACACACACACACACACACACACACACACACACACACACCTTTTGGCTGCTCAGGGTCACCACAGCCGCTCATGGGTCTGCATATTGATTTGGCAAGGATATTGAGCTGGATACCCAGCCTGGTGCAGCCCTCCCTATTTTCCGCATTCTTGGAGTCGGCACAAGGACTACACTGATTTTTTTGTATATACTGAGCACCAAGCTAGAAGGCAGAAAGCACCGTTTTGTTTTGTTTTTTTTCTGCAGTCTTTGGTATGACTCAACTGGGGTTTGAACCCACAACCTCACTGCTGTGGGGTGGACGCTTTACTACAAGTCCACCTCTCCGGTTACCCTTCCTGTCACAAACCGAGCCGGTGTTTTCCTGTCGGCTCGGTTCCAACCATTCTCTGTGGCTCGGGTATCGGGTTTATTTTGTATTGTGTTATCTTTTGAGTTCTTGTTGTCTTCATGTCTGTGTTTTTCTTTTCCATGCCCATAGCCACGGCTCTGGCCGGTGGCTGTTAGGCAGCCTGTTTGACCCACATTCATGTGGGCTTTGTCTAGCATTCGCCTGTCCCACCACGCCCCCTCTCTCTTGACAGCCAGCTGGTCTCTCCCCGGCAATTGTCTTTCCCGTGCCTCGCCCAGGTGTGCCCAATTTGTGGTGCCAGCAGTGTTTGTACTTAGGCTGCATTTGCCAGTCAAACACTGCTGGACCATTGTGCTACATACGGTCGTTAATCGCCATATGACTGCCTGTATATAAGAAGGATTGTGTTTTGCTCGTTGGAGTATTGGATTTCTGGGACAGGTCCTGCTTTGTGAGTAAACTGCTAGCGTTTCTCTGTGCAGTTCTGCTGCTACGCTTAGGCTGTTGCCCATTTTTTCCTCCTCCTTATGCAGTTGAGCCTCCTAGAGGACTCCAGTTCTCCCGAGTGTATATGTGTGTATGTATTATTTGTTTGTGGCCACGGTGCACAGTGGTTAGCCCGCTGTACGCTTGGCGCGTCAACCATTTTGTGCACATAACTACCATTTTGTCGGTCTTTATTTTTGGAACTGTGAGCTTTGTGTTCAATAAATGTGTTGTGGTGAAATCCTGCGCTTAAATCCATTCTTCCTTCCCCTCCTCCGTGCGCTTTTATGCAGCGCACGGGGAGGCTCATGACAGAATGGTCCAGCCAGCCAAGATTTAGCAGGATTCACCCACACATTACCTTTTTTTTCCCTCTTTCTTTTGAACATTTTTTCCTCTCCCACCTGTGTTGTGCACGATGCCGTTGACGCGCTGCTCCTGTACCGGCCGAGGCAGAGGATCGGTGGGGAGTCCCACGGTGGAGGAGAAATGGGCTGCGCTCTTCATTTGGGACTTCATGTAGGAGGTCCACAAGGCTCACGGACCAAAGGCGAAGTGGAGCAGTCTGAATGCAGCGGAGGGTATTCTGGAGGTGCATCTGAGACTCTGGAATTACCCTGAGTACACAGACTTGATCGCCTTGGTCTACGCGCTCCAGCAGGAGTTTCCCTGGCGTAGGGAGAGCGGTGTTCCTCGCAGAGCCTAAGCAAGATCGCACTCCACAGCCTGCAGCCGTTCCCTCTCCCGCATCTCCCGTCAGCCGTTTTGTGCACATAACTACCTTTTTGTCAGTCTTTATTTTTGGAACTGTCAGCTTTGTGTTCAATAAATGTGGTGAAATCCTACGCTTAAATCCATTCTTCCTTCCCCTCCTCTGTGCACTGCGTAAAAGCGCACGAGGAGGCTCATGACACTTCCAACTTCACAGATGGCCCTAACTTTCCTTAGTAGAGTCTTGGATTTATCATTAGTCATCTGTTTTGACAACTGCTATGAAAAATAGAGGTTTTGAACTATATATTGGCTACTTGCACCTTTTTTCACATTGAGTTTATAAATGTCTTCTTGTAAGGATGTTGTAAGGCATGCAACTGAATTTTTCCCCATTGTTTTTAGAGTTGAAGCCACTCTCATGCAACCACTCTTGTTTCACACTTGGGATCAATAAGTGAACTATAGCCCATTCTCTCCATTTATTTTTACCTGAGTTGTTGTTGTCTTCGTCATTGTCTTTTACCTGAGTCCTATGCAGAAATCAATGAAGAGGGTGAGGTACAATTCACTTAGTGGCCACAGGTGTCATTTTTTCAGTTTAACATAAGCACTTTGAAGAGATGAAATACACAGCCTTACACCTTCATCGACTCTTTAAAATCGTTAAAGTTCTAAATGTGTCTTTCAAACCTGCCTGACATTTGCATGTATTGAATAAACTGCGATCCATCATGGACAATCCTGATCACCCCCTCCACAGACAGTGGAGTGCTACAGCTTCATTGCCAAACGGTTAGGTACAGGAAATCTTTCCTGCCACATGCCATTTCACTGTACAATAGTTCACTCTGATGTAGAATTCTGGTCATAACTATGCTGCCAATACTGCACCTTACAGCCTAATTGGTACCTCACATTGCACCCTGCACCTGATAGTCCTGCATTGAACAGCAAGTACAATTCATGTATCTATACAGGTCATCATCTGTTCATCTACAATGTATATAAGTTATTTAGGCAGTTTTACTTTTCATGGGTAATCTCTTTTTCTTTTATGCTGTGTGTGTTTCTGTCGTTTTGGTCGTCTGCTGTCGTGCTGCTGTTACACTGTAATTTCTCAGTTTGGGATCAATAACGTACATCTATCTATCTATCTATTGCACATCACAATCCATAGAAATTTTTGTACATTTAATGACGCTTCTAATGTAAATTACAACCCCTCCTCCTTTACCAGTTTTTCTGTCTTTCCTAAAGCATGTGTACCCAGGGACTTCAATTAAGTTAGTTTGAATTCTACTGTGAAGCCAAGTTTCACTGAGACACAAGAAGTGTCAATTTGAATTTAGCAACAGTGTTTTAATTTAATCATGTTTAGGGAGTACACTACAAATATTCAGATGTTCACCAAATATGCCCTTGGGTTTGATATCATTGTTGCTTATATTTTTTGCATTATTCACAGTAAGAAAAATATACATAATGGAGTTTATGTTTACTCACTAGCTGTTTGGATATAGTCCTCTGAGAGTCCGGATCCCTGCTTCGTGAGCCCAATTTGAAGTTAGTCACAGTGGTTATGAAATCCTCTTCACTTCTTTGTAAAAGTTTTGGGGAAGCCAAAGTTCCAAATGTGGCTTTCCTATCCTCCTCCCCCAGAGTAGAAGCTGCCACGGACTCAGTTGCCCAGCAGCTACAGGTCTCACCTCCATCGGCCTCTTCATGGTTACAGTGGTGTGAGAAAGTCTTTGCCCCCTTCCTGATTTCTTATTTTTTTGTATGTTTGTCACACTTAAATGTTTCAGATCATCAAACAAATTTAAATATTTGACAAAGATAACACAAGTAAACACAAAATGCAGTTTTTGAATGAAGGTGTTTATGATTAAGGTGAAAAAAATCCAAACCTACAAGGCCGTGTGTGAAAAAGTGATTGCCCCCTAAACCTAATAACTGGTTGGGCTACCCTTAGCAGCAACAACTACAATCAAGCATTTACAATAACTGGCAATGAGTCTTTACAGCGCTATGGAGGAATTTTGGCCCACTCTTTGCAGAATTGTTGTAATTCAGCCACATTGGAGGGTTTTCGAGCATGAAACGCCTTTTTAAGGTCATGCCACAGCATCTCAATCGGATTCAGGTTAGGACTTTGACTAGGCCGCGCCAAAGTCTTCATTTTGTTTTTCTTAAGCTGACTTGCTGGTGTGTTTTGGATCACTGTCCTGCTGCAGAACCCAAGTGTGCTTCAGCTTGCGGTCACGAACAGATGGCCAGACATTCTCCTTCAGGATTTTTTTGGTAGACAGCAGAATTCATGATTCCATTAACCACAGCAAGTCTTCCAGGTCCAGAAGCAGCAAAACAGCCCCAGACCATCACACTACCACCACCATATTTTACTGTTGGTATGAGGTTCTTTTTCTGAAATGCTGTGTTACTTTTACGCCAGATGTAATGGGACACACACCTTCCAGAAAGTTCAACTTTTGTCTCGTCAGTCCACAGAGTATTTTCCCAAAAGTCTTGGGAATCATCAAGATGTTTTCTGGCAAAACTGAGACAAGCCTTTCTGTTCTTTTTGCTCAGCAGTTGTTTTTGTCTTGGAACTCTGCCATGCAGGCCATTTTTGCTCAGTCTCTTTCTTATGGTGGAGTCATGAACACTGACCTTGACTGAGGCAAGGGAGGCCTGCAGTTCTTTGGATGTTGTTGTTGGATCTTTTGTAACCTCTTGGATGAGTCATCACTGCATTCTTGGAGTAATTTTGGTTGGCCGGCCACTCCTGGAAAGGTTCACCACTGTTCCATGTTTTTGCCATTTGTGGATAATGGCTGTCACTGTGGTTCGCTGGAGTCCCAAAGCTGGCTAGAAAATTGAACTCGGCTTTCAAAGATGTGATAAACCACAGTTAATTTATGTTTTAACAGGGGGATAATCACTTTTTCATTCAGGGCCATGTAGGTTTGGATTTGTTTTACCCTTAATAATAAACACCTTCAATTAAAAACTGCATTTTGTGTTGAGCTGAAACATTTAAGTGTGACAAACATACAAAAAATGAGAACTCAGAATGGGGCAAACACTTTTTCACACCACTGTAGATCCGCTGGTTCAGCCGTGCACCACTTCCCAGGCTGAGCGGCCCCGCACAACCACACTGGGCATCGGTGTCCTCTCCGGCCCACCTACGCCGGCAACCAGCTCCACTTCTGCAGCTGCGACGTCCCAAGTGCCCATGACAGTGACTGCGATGGAGATGGGCCCCTCAGCCGTGTGTACCCGATTAGTCTTTCTGATCACTGGCTCCACAATTAGCTGATCTAACACAACTGACCTGGATGCAGTGATCCTGTCCTCAGTGACACGACCTGGTACAGGGTCGCTGACAGCCGCCTCTGTCAGCTGAGGGCTGTCCGCTTGCACAACGGGGCCTGGATTCAGATGGATATCCCCCGGCAGAAGTATCAATAAGAAGTAAACTGTAAAACTTTTAGTCCATTTGTGCATTTTGTTGATTTGATGATGATGTCGTCTGGTTAGTTTTATAGTCTTTTGGATTTGCAAGACCATTATCCAGAATTACAGTAAAAATAGTGTAGTATCCAAAGCCAAACTTCTGTATACCCATTGAAAAGAGTTGTTGGTGGCCTATCATTGTTTGTGTTTGGTTTTTCTTGGCGTATGAATGCACCACCGGGAGGGTCAGTAATCCACAGCAAAACATACATAATATGGATATTTGCTTTTTGAAATCATTGTTGTTGGGAGAGATACAGTCGTTGTTTGTCATAATGCCTCTTTTCACATTTTTCGCTCCTCTTTGTGTGCTTCACCAGGCATTTGACGTTACAGAGGTTGGAGACTTTTAACAAGTTAATCTAGAACCAGCAGTCCTAACACGGAGCCCAACAAACCACGTTGAGCTGCTGCTCTGCCTGTCTCGACAGCCTCTCCATGCCTCCACGCCACCGTGCCATCTTGTAAAAATCCTCCAGAACTGTGACATACTCAGCCACTGATATTTTTGATGATCCATCAGGTATGTACAGTGGCATAAAATGTTTGACCATTTGCCACTGGTCCTGTTTTAGTACGGTCCTTTTCTCATCTGTAGGGCTGCACCAGATTTCACCAGTTGATTCAAATCAAGAGCACCTCTTTCAGGTGGTCTCAGCACGGTTGGTTTGGTGCACACCTGAGTGTGATTACTGTATTCTCACCAGACAAAAGGAACCGCACTAACAGAGAAAATGAACTCTAGTTCGATTGAAACAAACTAAAGCTAGTTAGTTATTTAGTTATTTTCCTTCTGTAGCCACGCTTTACAACCATGCACAAGCAAATCTACCTACATATATAGTAATTTAATGAAATAAAATTCTGGTATATCAACATTTATTCAACTTGTTCTGAAGTTACTTGACAGGGAACTTGCCTGTTTGTCAGGTCCCCTTCAGCTGCTGGTCCCCGGAGATAACTGTGGATCATGCCGTCAATGAAGGCTATTTCCAAGGAGAGTTTGTGCAGTATATATCGTGCAGATTTTGCTCCGTTTTCAACTCGGCTCTCAACCCACTGAGCATTTGCTGAATGCTTTTACTCGTCCGCGGTAAACACGTTACTCATCTGTGGTAAAGCCGGAAACAACGATTGTACGTAATTTATGGCCGGCGATGGCTGCCCCCCACTGGCTTTGACCGAGCAGTTTTCATGGGATAAAATTATTCAGTGTACTGACTCTAGGGGGTTATTTTTACTGAATAAACACATTTTTGGTTTATAAGTGATACCTAAAGCAGGATTAATGTTGTTATAATGACCAGTACAGGTTTCTTTTAATGTGAGGGAATTTGGTTCACTTGAATTTTTGCCTGTGTGAAAGGGAAAATGATACAAAGTAGCAAGCTTTGTTTACAAACCAAAGTAAACGAATTTAGGTGTGAAAGCACCCTAAAACCTAATTCATGGTGGCAAAAACACTGGTACACAAACTAGTGCAGTGGACGCATTTGTGCGCAAACCCTATGCAGAGGGTGAGTGCTGACCAAGTGTATGTTGCCCCAAAAAAGTGAACGCACGTACAAGTACACAAATGGTCACAGTAAACTGTGCATGTGCCCGGAAACTCCCGCCAGAGGGAAGTACTGAACAATCCGCCAATACTGGGTGAACAAATGTCCATCTTTTTGCTTGTCTGCTTTCTTCCTCTGCCACTAAACAGCAAAAGCTCCTGTTCGTCTTTACTGATTTAAAATGTCTGCCACTGTGCTCTTCTTTTGTGTTTGGTTTGCAGCTGTTCAAATCAGTTTGGTGGCTCTTGGCTGCCACCAACAGTAGTGACATGTGAACTGCAGATTATTTTCACCTCGCATGCATGAAACACGGCTGCTGAGCAGCAGCTGCAGTGGCTCAAAAACCACTCTGAATAGTACTGTGTATGCAAACGCAGTCTATAGAATGCAAATGTTTTCCCCTCGATGGAACTCTGAACAGGCCTTAAGTATACAGTGGTGTGAAAAAGTGTTTGCCCCCTTCCAGATTTCTCATTTTTTTTGTATGTTTGTCACACTTAAATGTTTCAGATCATCACACTGTCATGATTTGCCCCTCGGGCAGAGAGGAAGACCCACCTGCTGGACTGTGAAGTGGGCTGAACAGGCCTTAAGTATACAGTGGTGTGAAAAAGTGTTTGCCCCCTTCCGGATTTCTCATTTTTTTTGTATGTTTGTCACACTTACTGTAAATGTTTCAGATCATCAAACTGTCATGATTTGCCTCTCGGGCAGAGAGAAAGACCCACCTGCTGGACTGTGAAGTTGTGAGGTTTATTGGAAAACATAAGGTGCATAAAACAACCCAGAAACACAAGGTGATAAACACAGTAAAGAGGCGAAGACAGAGTATGTTTCAACTTATGTTAGAAGTGATCACAGAGGTCACAAGAGTCAAGACCGCAGCAAGGGAAGCGAGACGCCCCAGTCTCGCTTAAGGCACAACATAATATGGCACAGGTGTGGATACCAGAGCAGGGAGGAGAAAACACTTATTGATAATCTGGGTCAGCTGGGAAAAATGAAAGAGGAGCGACTGGACTTGACAGTTGACAGAGCGACGCCCACATAGAGCACAAAACCAGAAACGCCACCTGACGGCTGTCAACCCCGAGAAAGAACACCACAGTAAGAATAAAAAGAATAAACATCACCAAATACAGACTGATAAATAATTACAAATTGATACAAAACATGAGCGTAACAAAACTGAAACATAAACAAGAAAATAGAAAACAGCATGAGAATACCGAAACCCAAAAAGCACAAAATACAACAAATATATAAATGAAGAGAAAAGGCCATGAGACTGAGCATGACGGAACCTCCAGTGCTCAGCTCATGACAGAGCCCCCCTCTCAAGGGGTAGATACGACACCCCAGGATAACATCAAAAGAAAAAAGACCCTCCTTCCAATAGGAGCACAACAATAACCCACCCCAGGAGGGTGGTGGGGTAACAGGCTAGGGGGGAACAAACAAACCCCGCTCAGGACCCACACCAGGTAAAACCTCAACCCCCCTAAGCCCCCTGGACCAA